>ML974193.1:678-33920 GCA_010015875.1 Fusarium haematococcum
GGTCCAGTCCATCGCGCTGAGGGGTTTTGGGGCAAAACTGGCGTTGTGAATAGCCTCGTTGACTTCTTGCGGCAGTTTTGTATCTATCACAAAGCTGTCAGGCTTTTGGGTAAGCATCTGATGCATAGTTGAGCGTTGCGTCTCCATAGAATAATACTCAACATCCTTTCCTGTGTGCTCTAGCCACTGAGCCCACGATGCCTTCTTTTTCACGCCGTTGAGGGTGATCTCTTTATTCTGCCGCCATTCGTCCTTTATCTTCTTCATCTCCTGTATCACGAGGCTGCGAGCGGTCCGGACCTGTGCCTTTTCCTCCTTCTGCCGCGTTTCGGCGATGGCTTCCTCCTGTTGTTGTCGGATCTCCTGCAGACTAACGTTATGAATAACATCGCCTACTGGCTTCGCCCTTTTCCCTCTCTTCTTGGCGTTATATCGCTTCTCAATTCGAGCCCGGCGGTCATCCACATAAGCAGTGATTGTAGACTCGAGCATCACGGCTTCTGTGACGACATTACGTATCTGATGGAGCCCGGCACGCGTTGGGGAGCTGAAGATATCGCCGTAGCGGTCTGAGAGGCGTTTTACGGTATCGGCGGCGGTCTAGAAGCGGGCGTTATCAGGAAGAAGCGAGGCAAAAGCCGGGTTCACAGCCTGCCTCGACTGAAGCTGCTTTTTGGCAAGGTATGCCATCGCCGGCTCGGGATTTGGTGGATAGATGCCTGACTTCTCGAAGCCTGAGATGATATTGTGTGCGGTAGGGATGCCTCGAGGTAAATTACTAGGAGGTAAATTACCAAAACCCCTAGGTAAATGATGGTCATAAACCCGAGGTTTATGACGCGTCATTTATCACGTGCTTCCAAGCACTATTTGGTGATTACGAAACGGCGTCGGTGGAGTGATAATACGCACATACAGTCTGGTGTCATTGGTATTCGTCACACCAAAATTGGCTGTGCGGGTACAAGAGGTCCATACCCCCGTGCAACGGCCCCGTGTTCGTTTCTTCGCCAAAACTCGTAGACTTGCTACTTCAATATGATAGTATTATATATCTCGAAAGCCAACCTATTTACATTTCAACGTTAATAAACAGACTCTGTCTCTGCGTCCGTGCCTGCATCTACAAAAATGCAGTCCTGGAAGTCGTCCTCGAGCTCTAAGAGCAGCTTCACGTCAGCCGTCTCCTAGGATTGGCCGCTCGGCATTCTCTAAGGTGTCTCTTGGGCCGTCTCAAGTCTTCTTAACACCCGACTATTCATATATATGAATGTCAATTTATTGGTGCTAGTGACAGTAAGACGATTGCGAATCTTGTTGTGGAGGAAATTGATCGAGGAAAAAGATCTCTCAGAAGGTACGGAATTAGCCAAAGCGCCCAGGACTCGTTTGGCCAATGCAGCGAGTGATACATTCATAGAATGAAGATACCGCCAACTGTCAAGGACGTGTTGGTGGTGCGGAGTGCCCTCGGATGCTGCTCTGTATATGCGACTTCCTGGGCCAAAGAGGTTTCCCTCCCGAGCCCTAAATTGACAAAACTCCCGGAAGATATTGCCGTATTCCTCAGCGTTGGTGTTGTCCTCAAGAAAGTTGTGTGCTCTCCTGGCAATGTCTGTGATCAACAAATGGTGCTTCGGGTCGGTAGTGGCAGGGTCCAAAGCAAAGGCCATGTAGTGTATGTCGTCCGTTTGCACGTTAAACCGTTGCTTTCGTAACGCTCTCAGTTCTTGGTAGTTTATTAGTGGGTCTTGACCAGCCTCTTCCAATGCGTCCCATGAAGCCTGAATGGATAGCCAACGTGGAATGACCTCGCCAAGACCCGCGCGGTCGCGTTCTGAGTTGGCTTGGGCATGGCCAATCGGCTGAAGAACTTTGAATAACATTTCCAGACTGGCCCAAAATTCGAGATCATTGATATATGATATCACCTGAGGTAGACTTGACTGTCACTTGTTCCTCCTCTTTGACAATTACCTGCTTCATTCCGTTAAGGATAACTGGATCGCGTGCGAAAGCTCGAAGGGCGTCTTTGTTGTCAAACACAGATTTAACAGCAGCAAGTTATGTTCCCCAGCGTGTGATTGCAGCAGGAATGAACGCCTTGCGCTGCCCGTAGCATTCCTGCTGATGAATGCGAAGCCGTGACAACTGCAATTTGGCTTTCTTAAAGAAGGCAATGAGAAAAGTAACCTTCCCAAGGATTGGCATCCACCGCTTCGACTCCACAATGTCTTTGATAAGCAATTGAAGTCCGTGAGAATCGCACAAGATATAAAGGCAGTGGCTGAACTCTGGCAGCGCCTTCATTTCTCGATGAAGCTTTCTCATCGTGCTACATGTATCTGTACAGATAGCATTCAGCCGCGAGAAATCGTGTCCGAATATTTCAAGAAGAGATGGCTTGATAAGGCTCAAGGTCGTCAATGCCGTGTGATCATGATCTTTGGTATCGATTGTCGTCCCGTAAAATGCAACTGAACTAGGAATCTCAATAGATATATTGATAATTCGGTTGCTTGAGGTATCATCGAAGGCATCGAATATGACGTTGAGATGCGGGGCCTCGTCCAGAAGAGCCTTGACACGTTGCTGATAGTCCAGGTAGACAGGGTCGAGGAATGAGGTAATTCGATTGCGATCTGGAGGTTTATATGCCGAATTTAGCATTTGGAATAGTTTCAGGGTCTCAGGCTCTTCATAGAGGGAATAGGGTTTGCCGGAGGTAAAGACTGCGACGGCGGCTTGACGGTCCAATGCATCCTTAGATGCTTTGCTAACACTATCCAACTTAGTGTTGATGAGCGGTTGTCGGCTGGGAATGGCTTCATGAAGCTGTCGATATGCGGTGCATTGCGTGTGAAGGTGTCGAAGTTGTTTGGAGGTGTGCTTCGCCATAGTCTTTGAGCAGAGCTTGCAGACTACACGGTTCAGCGTAAAGCCCTCTTCTGAAGCCGGCCGGAAATATTCGTCAATGCCATGAAGTTTAGGACGACCTCCCTGATTCGTCATATTGACTCAGTAATGACCATAAAGAGTTGTTGTCGGTGAAGAAATCTCAACAGGAACATCGGGGGGTGATGAAGCCTCCTCAGGGGTCGCAACAACTCATGGTCGTCCCCCACCCCAACCCCTTTTGGGATACTCACTAAATCTAGTTAGGAAGGAGGTTTATGACGGTAAATTACCCGTCAGTTAGGGTTTATGACGTCAACTGGTAACTTGAGGTTTATGACGTCAAAGGCATCCCTACTATCAAGTCCAATCGCGACTTCTTGCCCTGCGCCGTGTGTGGGGAGCTCATGTTGGAAGAACTGAGAGTTCCCCCTTAACTTCAGGATCAAGATTAAAGTTTGAAGTCCTACGATTAAGGTTCAAAGTCCTAGATGGGATCATTCAAAGATATAAGGCCCCAAAGGGCCTCTCATTGAGATCATAAAAACTTAACCAAGAATAATAACAATCACAACAACAAGAACTACCTTTTGTCAAGTGCACTCAGCATCCCTGCGTGACACAACAACAGCTCATGCCGGAGATAACCAAGCAACGACAATATATGACATCTTCGGCGAGTACGGGATACGAGATCGGATTGGCGCAGGTGTCTGCGACAATGTCTCGTCCAATGACACATGCTTGGCGAGCCTCTATCGTCAACTTTCTCCTGCGATGGCCGAGGAGGATATTAGAAACAATCGAACACGGTGCTTTGGGCATATTGTCAACCTTGCAGCTCGAGGGTTCCTCTGGGGGAAAGACCCTGACTCGTTTGAGCGAGAAGCCTTCACCGAGGCGGCCTTCCAAGTTGAAGAGCGTGAGCTTCGACTTTGGCGGAAACGGGGAGCAGTGGGCAAGCTGCATAACATCGTCCGGTTCGTCAGGGCTTCTCCGCAACGGCGAGAGTTGATGAAATCTCTGGCATGCAGCCAGCGCGATGAAGACGATTATCACCTCTTTAGGGAGGACCGAGCTGCCATAGATCTCGTACTGATGCAGAACAATGAAACCAGATGGAATTCGACGTTTCTGATGATCCAGCGTGCAATTCGAAAACGAGAGCAGATTGACCATTTCATCACATATCTCGACACGAAGGCAGCAGAGCCCCGACAACATGTGCCTATCCAAGATCATCTTTCACCGCAGGACTAGCTTCTCTTGGCAGAGATACAGAGTCTACTAAAACCACTCTACGAGATCACCATGAGGTGCCAGGGTTGGGCTAAAGAAGACCGTTACGGCGCCTTGTGGGAAGTAATGATCGGAATGGAATGTTTACTCAACTTCTTCGAGGAGCAAAAGCTAATATTCTCGCCCCCGGATGGCACTGCTGATGAGCTACAGATTGCCAGAGCCTCGGCAACCACGAGTACGGCTTTCCAGTTCATATTCGCTCTTCTTATGTCTATTTTACTAATACTTTCGCAGGATGTAGTCCTCCACGAGCTGGCCAGGGTCGCGGACGCGAGAAACACTTGCCACAGCACACTCGAGACGAATATGCCAGTGCATTCTCGCAAGCTGAGAGTCTTGATGATGACCACCGACGATGCATACAAATCTCTATCAATAACTGTTGGGCAAAACTTGACGAGTATTACCGTCTACTTGGCCAATCGCCACTTTACCCGGCTGCCGTTATTCTTCACCCGCGCTGGAACGTGTCTTGGCTTGAGGCGAACTGGACTAGCCACGAGCAACTAGTGTGGCTACGGGATGCTAAGAACAATGTCCGGGAATTCTTTGAACAACAGTATCCCCGTAAGGAGCAGTCTGAGGCAGCGAGAACCGTGATAGGAAAAGCGATGCGGCAAGACGAGCCCAGTCAATTCGACCAGTGGATGCAGAGCTACGATCGGTGCATGATGGAGGAAGAAGATGAGCTTGGAGTTTATATGAGGCAAGGGCCAGTCCGGCGAGAGAACTTGAACCCCATTCTATGGTGGAAGGAACACCAAGAAGAATATCCACGTTTGAGCAAGTTTGCCCTCGACATCCTGGCAATTCCTGCTATGTCTGTCGATCCCGAGCGGACGTTTAGTGTCACAAAGTTGACAATAAGCTCGCAAAGGCACAGCTTAAGCCCCGAGATAATAGAGGAAATACAGTGCCTACGGAATTGGCCAGGCCATCAAGCGATCACTGTGGGCGAGGTCGTCAGCTTTGGTGGGGACCTGATGGGCTGGGATGGAGGGGAGGCGTGAGAGTACCAATAGCTTCATCCTGGCCTCAGGTCAGCGCTTTCAATTCAAGTATATCAATTCAATTCAAGTTAAGTAAGTTCACGGACGATTTTATTTCAAGTAATCAAGTTACACCCCCGAACTTGACTTACTTGAATTGAAGTCAGCGCTGGTCTAGCACGACCATCCCATGAGCGTCTTTCATGCTCCAGCGTGGCTGAGAAAATGGAATCTGCGATCGCCGACCTTGATGTCGTTGGATGTGGATTTTCTCCTGCCAAGCCTGAGGCATCCTACTTGAAACACGTTGGAGGGCTACCATATCAAGTCACCGGTTAAGCTCTAGTTGGGCTAGTACTAAAGAGGAAAATCCTGTTGGCAAACTGCCCTATACCTATGCCTGGCAGCTCCAGCTATCAGGGTTCTTAGGGTTGCCAACCCGATCCCAGACATTTCGATACGGGTAGCGACAATGTCTCCTCTCATAGTCCACCCCCTTTTCAGCATCGCCGTCAATATACTTGTAGCCTTTGATAGTGTCCGGTGGGATTCCTTCCTCAACCCACCTCACTGTAGCCATAAGGACATTATACTTGTCATCAATCTTTCCGATATCCGAGGCCCCATCCCCTCCAAGACAATGAGCACAACCGCTAACACGGAAGAGCCTATAGAATGAGTCAAGAGCCGTGCTATTTAGGCCCATGGTCCGGGAGACGCGGTTGTAGTATAGCTGAGAAGTATCGGCGCTGATGATGCCGTCCTGAAGGCCATGCCAATGAAGAATCTTGGCCCCTCGACTACGGACACCTGAGAGGTCACTCTTCCACGTATCGACGTTATAAGCATCTTGCTTTAGAGCGTCATCATAATTTTCAAGACCGACTGTAGTAGGATCCCAGTTTGCATCCTCATAAATAACATAACGAAACCATTCGGTGGCATAGTCGTGCGGAGTCTCACCAAAAACAGAATAGGTAAGACTACCAGGTATAGTACGTGGGGAGATAAATTTTCCCTTGTTGCCATAGAGAGGAGAGAAAATCTGACCAACAGTGTTGACTTGCTGTGGGGTTAAGCAGCCCTTGGTCTTGCCTTGGCTGCAAATAAGAGCCTCGGGACGGTAATTGCAGAAGTTCGTATCCTCAATAACGCCATCGACAACGCCATCTAGGTGGTCGCATTGTGCGAGGATATCCCTACCAACCATATCCCATTCATCAGAGTCAAGGTAGGTAGGGGCATGGGGGCCACCGGTAATAGGCCACCAGCTTGCTCCTCGGGCCGTGAGACCCATGAAATTAAAAGCAGGGGCGCCAGCAACAATGCCGTCAAAGTCATTGGGAAAGTCCTGGGCCTCCTTAAATCCTTGTCGTCCGGCATTAGAGCAGCCATACCAGTAGGCCTTCGTATGAGACCGACCGTAGAAAGCCTTGACGGTCTTCTTGCCGACCACGACGCTCGTATGTACAGCACGGTACACAAAGTCTTTAGTGACTTCGTGGTTATGGTACAATGGCAGAGCGGATGTGCCGTTATGCCCGCCGTTTGCGCCGATACTCGCGAAGCCAAGTGAAACACCGTATGACATGGTCCCATATTCTATACAGCCAGAGAGGCCACCATTGCCCGTGGCTAGAAAGCGACCAGTCCAGTTCAAGGGCAACCATGCTTCGACGCTGACATTTGAGGCTGGGGAAGTGGTGATGAGCATAGAAACTCGGCAGAGTTCTTCTTCGACAACCTGGCCAGGGACAGCGCAAGAGGGGTGATTATCCGGAAAGGTTATGTTGGTTCCAGGACGTATATGCTGGGTAAACCAGACCTTGGTGTCGGGTAGGTCTAGGTTGCGCGCGAGAGAAGCACAGTTGTTGACAAACTGATCTCTGTGGGGATAGCTGGCGACAGCCTGCGTCCCTAGTAGAGTCGCAAATGGCATCAACCAGAACGGTTTCATATTGATGAAAGTTGGGCTCAGATGCTTGCTAATTGGAGTGGCAGAAAAAAAGGCCGTTGGCGTATTGCTGTCCTTAGCCAAGAACCAGGAGAGGACGTGGTTGTCAAGCCAAAGGATGGGGGATAATGCAGAGCCTTTATCCGGGTTGCCCTCTGCAGCCTAATCACTAGAAGATATACCGGCACACCGAGGCCGAGCTTAATATTGAGTTCGTAGTTCAGGCATCTAGGCCACTCCATTGCACTTCCTTGTCATCATGCCAGTTGGAGAGGCTGGAGCCCCAGATCGACAGGCCACCCCCGCCTGCCCACAAACCAAATGCGGGATGTCCAGGCTCCTCGGGCCTTGAATGCCGCGAGGATCCGCCATCATGCCCCAGATACCTCCAAAGTGGTTTAGCATACTCTACGGAGTCCAATAGTGGCCTATTCATTGCGGGGTGATGCAGCCCTTAGTAGAGGAGGCATCCTCCGCGGCTCATTAGTTAAAAAGGTGGCGGTATCAGCCGCAAGGATCCGATCAATCATTGACATGAAATGGGCAATCTGGGTAGCTATGTACATAGCGCTAAGAAATACCGAAATCACCACTAACCGCGGTCACCTCTACCCAGGTGACCTCGGTTAGTTAAACTCTACAAAGTGGGGGCTACCGATAGGAGAGAAGCTCGGACGGGTCCTAACTAGAACTAGAAACGCCCATTTTTATTAGATTCATCTTAGCACGAGCAATGACGCCGTGCATTAAACGACCACCGAGCTCTCCGATAGTCTTTACGAACTGTCCACTGCTTAGCGTGCTAGATTTATTTCCAGACAAGGTAATTAAGCTGCCTTTTAACACGATTGCCAAGCTTTCCAACAGTTGAATGAGCATCTGGCCCAAGATTCTTTGGGGCTCGCTCCCTCGGACCGGATGATAAGGAACAGAACTGTGTTACGTGGCATTGGATCACTGCAAGATGCCTCTATTCTATTGATATCGTGTTTTTTTTTTTTTTTTTTTGCTGTTGTGGCCGGTGTCTGAGAAGAAACCATCCCAAACATCACCAAATGATAACGAACAGAGGAGACAGCGACAACATGCACCGTCTCTCAAAACCCGCAGGCTACGACATTAGCAACCTCGATCTCTTTCTCGTCAGCCGGGGCTAGAACAACTCCTGGTATTTCCTCTACATTATCCAAGACGAGTATCGAAAAAGAGTAGCATTTAGAGAGCATTTAACAAAGCTATGATAGGAGATGGCTCGACAGCACCTAACTATGGCCTATCACAGTACTTACTGGGGCCTCTATCTAACTCCGAACTAGGCTCTTGAACAAGGGAGCCAGGTGTTGAGCACTCTTTTTAGCATACCGCTTCTGATCATCCTTGTAGTCAACATAGGTAACCCCAAATCGTGATTCATAACCCTCAGCCCACTCAAAGTTATCCAAAAGAGACCAGGCAAAATACCCGCGAACATCAACTCCATCAAGGGATGACGCTGTAGCCATAGCCCTAATATAGTCATCAAAGTACCGCAGGCGGAAGTCATCTTCAAGCAGCTTTTCTCGGGGTAGGTCGTTCTCTCCCTTGACACTTGTCCCGTTTTCCGTGACGTAAATCTTTGGGTAGTTATACCGCTTGCTTATCCACACCATCAAGTCGCGGAATCCAGCAGCGCAAGGACGGAGCCAGTCGCACTCTGTCTCTGGACCGATGCGGTCGCCGCGCTTATTGACAAAGAGGAGCTCCAAGTTGCCTCGATAGTCATCGGGCGCTGGCGAATCTTTTTTGTGACGAATGTAGTTTGCAGTATAGTGATTCATCCCATAGAAGTCGTTTGAACCCTGAATAAGGGCTCGTTCTTCTGGCGTAAAGGTGGGAAGTCGATCGCCCAACTGAGCCCGCATCGATTCAGGATAGTCTCCTCGATAGATGGGGTCGGCGAACCACGCAATATTAAACTCAATCTTGCGTTCAGTAGCCTCCAAATCGGCCGTGTCTGATGGGTCCCAAGGATAAGCGGCATCACCGTTCAAGACAATGCCGATTTCGCCGCCACTAGTACTCTTGAAGTCATCCCGGTATGCCTTTACTGCGCGGCCGTGGGAAACAAGGAGGTTGTGACCAACGATCCAGGGATCTCGCGCGCTATCGCCGATAGGACTCTTGGACCGATTGGAAGTGTGACCCGGGGCGAATAGACCGGTGCTATATCCAAGGATAGAGGAACACCAGAGCTCATTGAAGGTGATCCAATTCTTGCATCTCGGAATGCCCTCGAAGACGACGCGGGCGTATCTTTCGAAATCGCGAGGAAACTCTTCACGATTGAGCAAGCCGCCATAGCGCTGATCCAGCTCATCAGGCACATCCCAGTGAAGGAGAGTAATAAAAGGTGTAATTCCGGCCGCCAACAGGTCATCGACAAACCTGCGGTAGTGATCGAGACCTTTTTGATTGACGGGATCGTCGCGGCCACCCTTGGGGATAATTCGTGCCCATGACAGCGAGAACCGGTAGGCCTGGGCTCCGGTCGACTTCAACAAGGCGATGTCCTCTGCGGTGCGGTTGTAGGAGTTACAAGCGACCTCCCCGGAGCTGCCATCGGCGATCTTGCCTGGCTTCGCGCAGAATGTGTCCCAAATTGAGGGACCGCGGCCGTCTTGAGCGATGGCGCCCTCGACCTGATAGCTGCAGGAGGATTCACACGTCAGTCACGTCGCCGAGGCCATTTGTGTTGGATGAGTCAACTTACGCCGCCGTAGCAAACCCCCATTGAAAATCCTTTGGAAGAGCCGCCATCTTAGTCGTTGTTTTGGAATTGTTCTTGGTGTTGAAAGGTGTTCACCTAAAGCGGACTGCAGAAGAAGGTGAAAAATAAGCGATCGTACATGTAAGAGAAAATGCTCTTGAAAAGACAGAAGCCATTGACGACCAGAGAATGCTCCTTTATTTATGCCGTAGCCATCGCTCCTTCGATCGTTGTGCACCGGGTATATCCAAGTCGGGTTTCCTCGGGCGAACGTCTCAACGAGACCGAAGCACGGAGAGCATGTGATTGAATAGACGTCGCCTAACCTTTCCTTTCACGAGCACGGTGGATCTACCGGTCGCCGAAAAATGACCAAGGCCATCACCTTTCCAAATCGGGTCATTGATCATAAAGGCGGATCGACAAACAGCTTTAACTCGGTGGCGTTTGTTGAATTGCCAATTCAGGAAATGCCGCTCTCACCCAGCACTGGGCTTCAAGCCATAGTGACATATGTGCTAGCTTACCAGATGCATGCAGGGAAACATCCAGTAAAAGCTAACCCGATGAAACCGCTCTGCGCCCGTTTTCAAACGCTTCCTCCTTCCTTTATCATCAAGGCCTAGAAAAACGAAAAGTAGGCGAGCCAGAAATCGCGGGCGCCCATATCGCGTCTGGTTGCATGTTACGACATTTGGGATTCTTCCGTGGAAACGTCGCGTAGGCTGTCCGGCCCACGGAATTCCCAGCGAAGTGTTGTGTCCATATTCCACTCAGAATAGATGACGGTTCTTATCGTGATGCTATGGCTCGAATTATAATTCCAATCGTGACTATAGAGCAGCTCTATGTGGTAGTATACAAGTAGTTGATAAGATACTATAGCTAAGGAATGGTTACTTCTTACTGCCACAGTGCATCAGTCCGGGAGTCCATCTACAAGTATACTACCACTAATTGCTCTTTAATACCAGAATATTGGTACCGAAAGGATGAACCCCCGCAGATCAAACCGGGTGGCCGTTCCTCTATTCATGTTTCAAACTCTACAACTATACTAGGACCGGCGATCGTCTCCTCATGCCCGTCAGGAAACATCACTCGCACAGGCAGCGATTTCTCCTTTGTCGCGTCGTTTAGCTGTAGGACCAGCGATATCCGGGCAACCTTGCCGCTTGTCTGCCAATGAACCTGCGCCAGTCCAGCACATATGCCTCGGAAGGGTACTGTTGCAGGAAACTCGGGGAACAACTCGACTCGGGGTTTGAAACTGATGGCGCGCCAGCCGCCTTCTGCGGGTTGGATTCCGGATACCTCGGCCATAAACTCAAAGAGCGCCGCCCACGCCCTTGCGTGGCAATCTAAGCGATGTGAAACACTGTCTTCACACCAGGTCGTGAGGTTCTATTGCAATTGGATCTTCCAGGGCCCCCAGAAAGAATGAAACGCATGCTCATAAAGGCTTCCACCAGCAAGGGATAGAGCGCGAAGAGCGTAGAATGACATGGCCGTCGAAACCCGTGTGAAAGTGAGGAGCGTACCGGTACTACCTCTGCTCGCATTGCCGATCTTGTTGCGAGTTTCTGACCTGGTGGTGCATGGATATAAGAGACACTAGCGCAGGACGTCATGCGCTTCGTTACCCGCGATGGCGCCGCAGAGCACTGCCCAGATTTGGCAATGCTCACTATAATCAGCCCTTTCATCGGCGCCTTTGGTGAGCCCGTCCGTGAAGAATCTCCCATCATAGCAGTGTGCTCTCAGAGTGTCGAGTATAGAGTCTGCCCTTGAACTGTATTCAGCCCCAATGGCGTAGCGACCAAGTACAACAGCAACTCTTGCAAGAGGCTGGAGGGTGTATGCATAGAGCATGTTGGTATGACTGGATGCCGGTCTGTTCGGCAGCCATGGGGATACCCATGGGCTTCCACTCGTCAGCCCAGTCGACAAAGTCCCAGAACGAACAGGTATTGGCGTCAATGCTCGTGACAAGACCCAAGCTTTCATTGATCCGGGAATCGAAAGATGCGAAAATACCTTCACAGGCTGGTAGAAACCGCCTCGTAAACGCCTGGTCGGCAAAATACTCAGAATGGTCAGTTACCATACAGATCCAGAAGAGCGAGAAATGGGGTATGACTTGCAGCTCATGGCATGGGCCACGGCTAGTGGTGAGGCCTAAGACGTGGCGATAGGAGTTGTGGAGTTGGATTATGGCTTGACGGGCTAGGCGATCGTCGCCTGAGATGCAGTATATAAAGAAAGAGGCAGGAACTCCTGGCGTCCATGGCATACTGAAGTTATTCTTAAAAAGGATACTCCTCGTAGTAGTCGTGCATACAGTTCTTGAGAGTCTTCACGCTGGTGGTCCATATATCCTGATATAGGTCATCATCGGGCCTTTGTGAGGCAGTAAAGCCTCCCAAGACATCCAGCGAATAGTGCACCTGGGTCGAGTCTATGCAGTTCAACGTGAGATCGCTGTCATGAGCGACATCGATGTCCAAGGAACTATATCGAAAGGTTCGCAAGTGGAATGGCGCAAAGGTTTCCTCATCATACGGGCTTCTGAATCCTAGGGCATCCGCGAAAGCCCTTGCCTCGAACCCCCCGAAAGAATATTTGTCTTCTGGCCCAAAAAGACTCTTGGTAGAGTCAGAACGATCATTCTTGCTCCGGAGCCAGGGGGTGACCCAGGGACTATCCTCGTAGCACTCCGAGTACTTGACGCGCAGCCTACTACCCGCTCTTTGAGGTCGCCGGAAGCAGAATCGAAGCATCGCTGTCAGATGATGCTCAGCCTCGAGCTCCAGATGGTGGGATGTCCCACGAGGCAAGAGGACGCCTGCAGACAAATATCGGGAGCCCTCAGCCAAGAGGATCTTCCACTCTTCTCGGGGTAAAGGGCTTCAGATATTATTGACCGCCTTGAACCGGACAGGCTCGCAGTGAGGGAATGGTATCATGCGTGGAGAGAGGCGCGAAGGTGGCCTCATGCCGTGGCTCATCAGGATATCCACGGGTTTCGCTGCCACCCAGTGCAGGCTCGATTGCCGAGCCATGTCGACCTCTTCATAGATGTGTAGGAAGTGGTCTTCTTCCTGATCGATACGCAGCGGTGTAGTTCTGTCGAGAGCCACTTCCCAGGTATCGTCGCTTTGGGTTCGCCAAGGTGTGCGGCTGTCAGTCTGGGCGAGTCTGACAGAAAGGCCAGGAACGGGCAGCCTTGGAAAACTCGAAGCATATGACGTGGCGTGGTAAAAGCGTAGAACACGGACAGCGATGAGGTTTCGGCGGAGCCTCAAGTAAGGCGTGATGTCAATCTCATCGTAGAACCACAGCTGCTCGTCCCCCTTGACGGGTCCTATGGCGACCGCGTGAGTTGATGCGGAGCCTATATCGCGTGTCGGCTGTGATCTGGATATGCGCCGCGTGAGTGGGTAGGGCTTTGATGGTCATGAATTTCCGAAAGTAAACAAGTCCTCCAGCCGAAGCATCGGCATGGTCGACCCATTCAGGATGCCAGATCCATCCGCCGTCAAGAGGGATGCGATCCATGGCCTTCAACGTTGGGCCTACAAGCCGCTACTATCGAAAGAGGCCTTATCGCGGACCAGGGCAAGGGTTCTGAATCAAGACGGACAAGCAGTCGCACCACTAAGGAAGGGCTAGAAGAAACACATAAGAGGACTTTGCCTAATCTTGAGTCGGGGTGTCTTGTGTGAGGAGAGATCACCGGGGGAGAGATTGCGGAGTGGTGACTCCGCTCTTGACGCCGGGCCGCTTCTCCGGACTGACTCGTGGCACATGTCGGTCGCTCCAACAACCGATAATCGAGACGTGCGGACCTGTAGACTACAGGGTCGAGGTCGGGCCAGTTAAGGACAAAATAAGCGCTCGTTAGCGCACCAGCCGCCGAGCTGGATGGGCTCGGACGATCGTTTCTCGGTGAGGTTTTGACCGAGACTGCGATATTCCCCTAAACGGCAGTAACGCGTGCCGCCACTCCAAACTCATCGATACTGATAGCCGGCCTAGTCGAGTCTAATCTGATCAGCAGGGTCCAGCTGAGGCTGATCGAAGTGACGAGTTGCGGAACGACCCCACATTCTTCCCCAAGTCCAAGGGGGGGGCGGGGCAGGGTCTTTGTTGCTCAAGACTGCGGGCCACGGCTTGTATAAAAATGGGCCCTCGGCCATGCCAAGTGAAGACTCAAGTTGTCCCATCACCAACCTCTTCACCACTCACCATCTCTAACAGCAACAGCATCCTCATCATAACTTTCCTGGTTGAAACGACAGACGCCAGAACGCAGTCATGCATCCTTCCGACCCCGTCGTCGATGTTGCCGCCCGCGTAATTCCCGACAGCAGTGTCGATGTTCAACGTTGGTGGAAATACAAGAACCTGAGAAGGCTCAACCTTCTCTTGATCATTCCATTGATGTCCCTCCTCACGGTTGGGTAAGTTCTGATATTCATTTTCTAGGCACAGAATACTTGCCCTTCCCCATCATCGTCACCCACTCAAAACTCCAAGCCTCAGGTCCCATGTCACTAACCATGGCAACTTAGATTTGACGGTTCAATGATGAACGGGCTCCAGTCTATTGAGTACTGGCGAAAGGATTTTGGAGAGCCCAAGGGTGCCACCCTTGGCTTGTTCAACGCCGCCTACCCGATCGGCGGCTTCATTGTCGTTGCCATCATCCCCTGGCTGAACGATACGTTCGGCCGTCGAGTCGGTGCTATTGTTGGGGCAGCTGTCTGCTGTATTGGCGCTGCTGTTCAAGCTGCTTCTTACAACCTCCCTATGTTTGTCATCTCACGCGGAATCGTCGGTGCCGGAACCTCGTTGATTGGGTGCGCGGGTGCGCCGTGGGTTATGGAGGTGGCTCATCCATCTCAGAGGTCGACTGCAACAGCCCTCTTCAATACCGGATACGCTCTCGGCGCTATCCTTGCAGCTTGGTCAACCTTTGGATCTTTCCGCATCAACAGCAGCGCCTCGTGGCGTATCCCCTCCGCTCTCCAGGCCGCAACGCCTTTCATTCAACTGGTCGGCTTTTTCTTCGTGCCTGAGAGTCCTCGTTGGCTCATCTCCAAGGACCGAAATGACGAGGCCCTGGTTATTCTGGCTAAATATCATGCCGAGGGCGATGCCAATGACGCCCTTGTCCAGTTTGAGTTTAAGGAAATCCGGGACACTCTAGCTTTTGAGAAGGCCCATGACCGCGGCAGTGTTTTGCAGAACTACCTCGAGTTTGTTCGCACCAAGGGCAACAGGAAGCGACTTTTCATCCTCTTTTGGACTGCATGCATGGCTCAAATGTCTGGAAATGCTTTCGTGGCCTACTATCTGTCGCCTATTCTCTCGACCGTCGGCCTCACGTCTAGCCTGGAGCAGACACTAATCAATGCCACTCAACAGATACTCTCGTGGGTCGCAGCGGTATATTTTGCAACACTTTCTGAAAAGTTTGGTCGGCGACCCCTCTTCCTGGTCTCAGGAATCGCAATGCTGGTCTGTCTTATTTGCATTACTGCCGGGAGCGCAGTTTATGCAGACGATGCTAATAATAAGGCCGCCGCTGGGGCTGTCGTTGCGTTCCTATACCTGTTCTCCCCTGCCTATAACCTGGGCCTTAACGGCAACCTCGCGCTCTATACCACAGAGATCCTGCCCTTTAGCCTTCGTATGAGGGGTGGTGCAGTTTTTACTGTCTTTTCAACTCTGTTCACGCTCCTCACCCTTTACGCCATCCCTATTGGACTTGAATCACTTGGTTGGAAGCTCTACACAATCTTTGTTCCCTGGGTTGTTATTGAAACTGTTGTTGTTTGGTTTACCTTCCCTGAGACTAAGGGGCCATCAGTTGAAGATATCGCGATTATCTTTGACGGCGAAAATAGTGCAGGTGCGCAGATTGTTAAGGCGGCTGATGCTGAGCAAGGACATGTTGAGGTGAAGGAGTAATTAGTGTTATTGTGTTAGTGACTGCGGGCTCTGCTTCGACATCAAACCACTTGAGACAAGAAGAAAAGCCCTAGTTTCTAGTCTAGATTTCATATAGGCACAGCTGGGGCTCTTACTATAGGGACCGATGTTAATTATGTAGCCCTAGAATTCAAGTTTCCCCGCCATGCTTGCCCGCCTCCATTTCTCCCCCTTCTATCTCTAGACCACAACCTCTAATTAGAGTCCTCGCGGCTTTAACTCTGTGCTAATTTCACCCTTTGGCCGCTGTTGCGACTTATTTCAGAGACCGCTATGCTAGAATTTAGTAATTATGGATTAATATATCTGAGGTGTATTAATAGCTGGAGGGCTGTAAAGAAGCCTAGCTGTGCGTTGTGAGGATTGCTAACCGGCCTTTATAGTATGACTTCTACTATTTTGTTTCAAAGCATGCTAAATAGATAGAAGATTTACTATTAGGTTTATTCCTTAGCTAATCTCTATTGCACTTAATACGGATATAAGTTAAGTTTCTATAACTTTAAGTTACAACTATTTCACATCGCTATAGCTAATTATATATGGACTAACAACTAAGCCGGACCACAGCAGTCTAAGACCACCTTCGGGCCAAGAACGACTTATTCCACCCAGACCTTATCTCCTAAGTGCGTATAAGCCTTTATTAAACTCGCTTCAATTCTAAGGTGTGACGGTCGAGGTTCCCAACGTAGTAAACCGTAACCGAATTGGTTTATGTTGGCAGTTGTAACGGGGCGTAACGTACTGAGCGTAGGGTGGCGGATCACGTCTGATAATATCAAGAAGTATTCTTGAGTAATCAAGTTGTATTGAAAGCTAGAGAGCCAAATTGAAATAGGAAATGTGCAAATGAGCGACTTTATGCCTTTCGGTACGAAAGGTCTTCTTAAGCTCTGGGATTTCCCCCCCCCCCGATTAAGCGATTACCCGATTCGTAAGCGCTGCTGCACCTCTGGTTGGCCCGGATTAATACCACACCCGGGTCCCTCTAATGGTCCTAATCCTCCCCCCGAGTGAAAAGAAGTCTTCATTGGCTGGGGATTTTCAGCTAAGAATCACGTGACATTCACGTGAGCTTTTAATTTATAATAATGTCGTTGCTCTTGTCGTGTGCATTTTGTGAGATTCTTGCTTCTGCTTCGAGTTAGGTGAAATCTATTATATTATATCGGATTTTTAATATATAATATATATATAGGAAACACTGGTTTGATTTTTCTCGAAATCTCATTATTGATCTCCTTTATACCTTTTGGAATACCTGGTAGCCACTTGGCGGAGATGTTGGGTCTTTGGTGGATGTCTGGTGCTGAGAACCCCGCTTCAGACGTCATCATCGTCATCGAACGCGAACCGGACGTTCCGGGCGGAATCGGAACAAAACACCCATCATCTATCAATACATACCTGACTGTTCCTTGGATTTGCTATCTAAATTATAAACTATATTATTGCTCGTATTGTGCGGATGGGTGCAATAATGATAACCGGGCCTCGATTAATGTCCCCCCGCACAATTGCTCCAGCCTAGCCTCGCCATCAAACATTTCCTGTGGTATTTTATTCCCGACTATATCCTCCACACGCGCCTTTGACAGCAATATAATACCATCCAGCGATTTGCACCGCGATAGCTGCACATACAGGCTATATGGATCGCACTTTCCTGCCTCGAGTTGTCCAGTCTTGGTATTCAGCTTTTTTCCGGTTCCTCGCAGCTCCAGCGCAACTTGGAGGAGGGTTTCGCCTTGGATTTTGTAATCGGTGCATGCGAATGCCGCAGTGCAGGGAAGTCCTCGGCGGCTCACATTATGCCTCTGCCAAGGCCTCTTCTTGACCCTCTTCTTCTTTTCGATTGGTATTTGGGCACTCGTTGGAGTAAGCAGGATTGCGCCTGGTGGCATTTCATCAAATTCGAACTTCTTGGTTGACTCGGACGACAGGATGATGCCGGCAGGTGGTCCAAAGTGGAGGATGATATTCGGCGCGAGTTGATAGCCTGGGAATCTTTTGCTGTCTGGTATAACTTCTAGCGCTGTGTACTTGGCGCCATTCACGAGCTTGAGGCCTGGGTTTATATTCATGGTCACCACAACCGGCATACCTGGCACGAACATGAACGTGGCCGGCACACAGATCTTGCTGTCATCTCCGACGCTGGCCATAAGCGTAGCTTCTTCCTCCGTTACCGGCAATGTATTGGGTTTGCCCCAACGGTGCTCGGATAGAAATATCCGGACTGGCTTCTGTTCGTTCCTCTGGAAGGCCAAAACGCCATCCATGTTCAGGCACCACCTGGTGCTATTGAGCGGTGTAACTACTGTGATGCCCTTGCTCCATGGTATGGCTTGTCCTTCCCTGAAGCACCGACTGTTAAGGAGCTCCATGTCGGACTCGTCTTGCTCTCCCTGCCGGATCCGAGTCAGCAGTCGCTGCAGCTCCGGGTCCCCTGCTGCGCGCACCTGTTCGATGAGCATAACGACGGTGGTAAATCGAGCCCAGAGTGCGTGCGCCCTTATTTCGTCCGCAATCCTGAGGGCGGACCATGGCGTCAATAGCGACTTGTTTTGCACTGGGCGGAATTGGTGGAAATCTCCTGATAGTAGCACCACTGGGATCCCGCCAAAATCTCGATTCGATCCTCGGGAGGCGCAAAGCCGCTTGTTGATGTTGCTGAGCGTCTGGAGGCCCAGCATGCTCACCTCGTCAATGATGAGCAGCCACTTTTCGCTCCATCTTCTTCGGGCATCACCGTCCACGTAGGTTACCGTGCTGCCATCGTCGGCATTGCCGTCGGATGCGTTGGGTTGCATCCCACAGGCGGAGTGAATAGTCACGCCGTTGATCCGCGCTGCTGCGGCCCCCGATGTCGCCGTCATGAGCAGCCTGTGCGATATGTCTTTGCTAGCGAACAATTCCGCCAACGCCTCGATGACCCTGGACTTCCCAGTGCCGCCCTCCCCACCCAGGAACTCGCATAGTTGTGCGTTATTATTGTTCTCGACATTACTGCTACCGAAATCATCGCTGTCATCTTCGTCCGGGATGGTGTCGAGATGGCGACACACTAAAAGGAAGGCGATTTCCTGCCGCTCGTTCAAGGTGAACCTCCTTGCAATCTCCCGACCGGCATGGAGGAATGTTGTCGACGGTCCAAAGGCGACCCTGGCACTGGGTCTTTGGGTGTTCCGGGTGTCTGTTTCTGACATTTCTATAATATCTTCTCCCGCGCCCGCGAAGGTATGGTTCAGTGATGCTTCTGCGCCGGTAGCTGTGGTTTGCGTAATCTGAGCTCCATCAGTGCCTTGGATTCTTTTCACAATTTCCTTGTCAGCTTGATCCTGCTTGCTCTTGATCCCTCTAAGCTGACGTTGCGTTGGGAGCTCGCTCCTGGCTACCATGGTTGGCTGGCACTGCTCTGGGTTCTCTGCGGAAGCGACAGTCTCGACATCATCCGCAAAGTCGGTGATATCTGCTTGAACTTCGCGGAGCTGATCTAGCATCTGCAAAAGATGCTCCGAACCAGCGGTCACCTGGTTAGGGGCTGTAGCACCTCGTACTGTCTCAATCAATCGGCCAAGCTGGCCAACCTGGTCTGGGCGATATGCTTTTACTGGGCCTGTAGGATCTTGGAGATCATACCCCATAGCGTCTATATCATCCAAAACGGCGTCGTCCCCCGCAGCCGCCCACTGCTTTGCATCTCGCCGCGCATCTTCCGCTGATCGCTTCAAGAGCTGGATGTTGCCTGCGATAGTGTGGAGTCTTTTAGGGAGTTGCCGTCTCCAGTGCTCCCAGATTTCGTTGGTGTCACCAGACGCTGCTGTAATAAACTTCTCCCATGGTACAAAGAGTGCAAGGTGCTGTACTGCAGCTCTAGTACTAATATCAGTACATGCTCTTTGTTTATCTGTACTGTTACATGGCTTGTGCTTACCTGCGGTATTTGTCTGTGTTTGAATCAATATCAAAGTCCATATCGAGAAAGCCGTTAATGCACGGCACTGCATACTTCCCCGGGGGTCTTAGAACTTGCACCCAGTCCCTTCCCGGCTTCCAGTTCGTTTCAAATTCTATCTTCACCAACTCCTTGGGAGATGAATCTATCCTCTGTAATGTAACAAGCGATACGTAGTCATAGAAGCATAATGTCTGCAGCACCTCTCCACGGTGGTGGTAGGCTTCAATGTACGGTAGCTTCTTGCCATCGCTTCCCACCAAGACCCTCTCCGCGCCGGCTTCCGCGCCGTTGCCGTTGCCATTGCCACCTATGTTCTCGATAGGTCGATCATCGTCGTCGCCTAAAGTGCTACTGCATTTCTGGAGATATTGCCAGCGTCGGAGTATTGCCCAGTATATCGTTGTCATATTCACATATGACCATTGTTTAGTACTCGAGAACTCACTTGGGTAATCCAGGAAGTGCGCAATCACCTCCACCTGCGATAATGGCCGCTCGGTGAATATTCGGTTTGCGATTCTCATCAGATACTGGCGGTTTATATTTGCCTTGGCTTCGTAGTTTGCAGTTGTTGCACCTAGCCCGACGGCGCTGGTTGTGCTGATACTCGGAAAGAGCTCTGCTGCTATGGCCACTCTCTTCCAGATCGGATCTTGGATTTTTGTGGCGTAGTTTGTCAAGTAGTATATCAGCGCCATTGTCTTGCTTTGGGTTCCGATGAAGGAGATGTCGTGATTGTGCCGCAACCCAACCGCCATTGGCTTGCTCCATCGGTTGATCATGGGATGTGAGCGTTGAAGCCGAAGTATGCCATCCGCGCCAAATTCGCTTTTTGTAAAGAGCTTCCAAGGCGCATGGAATCGACACGTGGGCTTCTTTTCTCCCTCCTTGATGTGAGAGTATTTGACACAAGTTGCGGTGTGGACATGCATCTGGACCCTGCCCGCGCAAAAGTGGGCTTCGTCGTCAAACTGTTCAGAGAAGCGCCCTGCATCGGTCATCAGGTGGGATATGTTGTCGTAAACTACCCTAGCCTCGCTCTCCTCGCTAAAGGCAGCAGATTCGTCCAGATCCTAGATAATAGTTTAGCTTCCGACCTACGTTGGCTTTTGGTTACGTGGATATATGGATGCACATACCTCGGTAAAGACAGAATCGACATATTTCAGGATTCCTTCCCGTTCCATCGCCGCACTCTCATCATCCTCCCCGTTTCCATGAGCACCGATGAAGTTTCCGAGCTCCAAGTTCCCCTCGAGCCATAGCAAACCATGGACATGAAGAGCACCGCGTTCGTTGGTCTCGACAGCGGCGAAATACTGTCCAATCTGACCAAACACAGATTCCTCCCCAACCTTGACGTAATGCTCAAAGAACATCTCTGCTTCGCGGTGGAAGAAGATGGCAGAGCTTATGGGGTCAGTTATCGCCAGCTTCACTCTCTCATACCTATCCTGAAGGGCCCGAAGCAGGGTTGCTTCCGCGCCAGCCTTGTCCTCCTTTCGGTATGCCGCCAGACGTAGTTTTACCGGGTTCGTAATGTCATTAGGGTTCAGCGTAAACCAAATCGCCGGTATACCGTATCTGATGATGAGCGCTTTAATCTTTCTGCGCATGGCTAGCCGCGACTCCTGCGACATGGCCTGTTTGTAGCCAAAGTATGAGATGTATCGCAGGAGCTTTTTGATATCTTCATCTCGGGTGCTCCCGCCCGCCTCTAACTCCTTTTGTACTTTCGCCAGCCTCTCTAGTGTTAACGACTGAATGATTCTCTCAACCTCGGGAAAATCGTTCCGCCGCACGCTCACCATACTTACTCCTCTATTCCTAGACCGAACCTCTATGTTGAATACTAGGAATGAAAACGCCGGATGATTGGCAAAGCGACCACCATGCCGTTGCAGCACTTTCTTCATCCATGCGCGAAGTCCGAGATTACGTGTTGGCGAAATCGCATCCTCTCCACCCTCTCCAATACTGTCTCTATTACGGATACGCCCTGTGAGCTGGAGACTGTTCTTCCACAGCTCCGATTCCATCTCTTCCTTGCACCGTGGCCCACCGAAACCGAACGGAAATAGTGTTGGAAATGCTTTTGCAAAATGCCAGACATCATTGACATCTGCAAACTCGTTGCCTCTTGAAATGTGAATGTATGGCTGAAGGTGCGAATCCTGCGCGCTCCCAGCCGGCGGGTTGGGCGGCTGTGCTTGCGCATTTGTGTGTCCACCTCTGATTGTATCAATGGCAAATTGCAGTTTATCGGCATCGGTTGCTCGCGGTGCTGTATCCAATGGAAACATACCAGATGCAAGGATCTCATCAAGAAAGCTTCCCATGCCCTCATACTCGAGCTCCTCCCTAGTGCGCTCGTCGTAGAGCTGCTGATCCTCGTCGTAACTTACATCATTCTCATCATACGCTCTGCCCAGCCCGTCCACAATCTGTTCGAGTGACTGGGGCTCATTGTCATCCATTCCACGTTCTGCTGGAGGCGCAATGTGCGCCGTGCGCGTTTCTTCCCACGCCGATGGTTCATCTCTCTCTATCATGTCATAGATCCGGCTCGGAACCCCGTGCGCCGGCTCTCCCCAACTATCCAACTCGGCTTTGTCGATTTCGATATGCCGATAGTGGGGGTTAAATTCTTTTAGCCAAAGCAACGCCCGTTCCATAGCTCCTCGCCGGACTGAGAGCAACTTGGATAGATCGCTGGGGGCTGGTCTCTGTGGCCCATGCCAGGATATATGGATGTCCTCCAAAGATTGTAGAAGCGGATGTGGTAGTACTGTGGTAACTAAGTCTTGAACACTGTTTGGAAACACAGTTATGTGACCCTTTATATGGCGTGTATATGCCGTGCTCTGCTTGGTGCTTTTTGTGACTTTGATTCTTGCAATGAAGCCGAAATGGGTGTTGAGTGCAATTAGCTTCTCCTCAACCAATGTCAAGTCTCTGAGAGCATCCGGGTACATGTGCTCGCAACCAAGTGCTTGATGCAAGGTCCCGCCCCGCGCCATATTGCATTCGCGGATCTTCATTGCACAGTTTTCGCAGCTCGGTATAGCCTTGCCAACAGGGAAGCAATCGGGACATGAATACGTGCGGCAGCTCTTCATCGCTGCGCTATTTGTCCACTCTTCCCAGCTAAGCTCTTTTATCTCCATCGTGCTGATCTTCTGATAGCATATCATGCATGTGTGTATGGGTAGAGTGTCTATGTTGTGAAATGCTTGATAAAAGTCCATGACTGTGGATATGTTCCTCTCACGGGGGACCGGCTTGCACTAATCCTTTGTGTAGGATATTCTCTCCTTCTCTGTAAATTCATCTTCCAGATGCTTAATTGCTCTCTCGAATGCCTGGGCTTGCTCTTCAAGGTTGCTGTTCTTAACCCGTGTTCGATTTTGTCTTTTGTTTTGTTCTTGTCCGTGTTGATCAGCCTTACGCTTGGCGCCAAGTTCTTGTTGGCCATGTTGATCCACATCTGAAAAGCTTGGAATGCTCATACATTGCTGCACGCCCAGTGCATTGTGCGGGTGATATTGGCTGGCGTTGGTTATTTCTGCAGCCTGTGTGGGGTTTGGTGCTATCAGCGGTTGCGCTGGTACAGGTTTTATTTGCTGTGCTTGTTGCGACCTCCTTTTCTGACGTCGTGGAGCATTAGATGGCAGCTGGGAACTGGCTGGGGGGGTCCCAACGGCAACCAGTGGTCTTTGCTGTTGGGTTTGTCGCCTTTGCCGCCAGTTTCTTTCCCGGGCATCTTTCCGTCTTGATGCACGAGAAGTTCGCGGTTTGCCTCTTGATCTTGGAGGCGCCTGTATTGGTGTCGTACTCCTTGGCGACGGTCGGCTCATCCAGCTTTCAGGTCCCTGTATTTGAGTATTGATGGTGTCGGCTTGGTATGCACTTGGCTGACGTTCCTGCACCCGATTTCCTTCTCGAACATCTCTCCGCCTTGGTGCACGAGAACCTCGCGGTCTGCCTCTTTTTCTTGGAGGCACTTGTGTCGGCGTCGTGCTCCCTGGTGGTGGCCGGCTCATCCAGTTTCCTGCCGCCTGTGTTTGCGCATTGGCATTGTCGATTTGATTTACACTTGATTGGTATTGTTGGTGATTACCTGGTTTGCTTGATTGGCCAGTTGATTGTGATCCCTCTAGTGCCGGGTCTATAGGTACGGTTTCTGGAATATCACCAAGTGTACTCGGCTGGACAGTAGGGTGTGACCTCCTTGATGCCAGGCCCACAGGCTGGACATCCGGAACACGATCGGATATGCTTGGTTCGACAGTAGAACGTGATTCTCCTGGTGTTGCGTTTGTATTCGAGTTCCCCGCACCAGAGATATCATTGTACATCTTCAGCCCGAGACTGCTGAGTGTGCTGCCAGGCGTTCGACCACGCAACCTTTCAAGTAGAGCAGGTAATGACGAATCCATTACAAGACAGCGTATGTACGAATATTCTTAGGGTGTGTAATCATGTGTATTAAGCCAAATAGTGTCATAAATATGAACGATAGAGGTTGATGCCATTCACAATGCTGTTTTGTAATCGGTACATTCTGGGGCAGATTTCGATTCTCCCACACCAACCGGGCCAACCGGTCCTACTCTCCTCTTGATCCGATTCTATCCCGATACTCCCACGTCATCTTCGTCTCTATTACACCTATCAAACTATATGATAATATCGTCTATCGTCATTGTCTTGACCCACCTACCAATAAATGATAGGTCTATCCCACCATGGTCTTCTTTACTCTTCCAATTTCATCCCAATATCAGACTTGATTATTCATCCTATTATCTACTCGGAGCATCATCACACCGACATACCAATAGAGCATCATATTCCTTCACCCTCGTCCTTTCGTGATAATCAACTTCGGGCTTGATTATTCATCCCATCATCTGCTCGGAGCATCGTCACACCGGTAATACCAGTAGAACATCATACTCCTCCACCCTCTTATTATTATAACATTAATAACATCGGGCTTGATTATTCATCCCATTATCTAGTCGGAATGCCATTACACCGGTATACCAATACGGCATCATACTCCTCCACCCTCTTATTCATATGGTCGCTGCAGTATTGATATACCAATAGATCAAAATATCCCTTCACCCTCTTTCGTTGTAATGGTAACATCGACGGGCACTTATGTGATTGATATAATACACACCACGTTATTTCATCTACCTATCAAATACTGCTCAGCTCTCATACTTTCTTTTTTTCTTCTTTTTTTCATGCATTAATTTCTTAGTCAATCCTTTGTAATCATAGAAGAAGCAATTCTGTTCAACAGCTACGTTGATTGATCAATTCCGCCGTGCAAGTATCCACTTGACAGGCATCAAGGTTCTTACCTCAAGATGCTTTACTGCGATCGGCGACATGTGCTGACGTTTTGGCCAATCCTTTGTACTCATGGAAAAAGCAGATCTGTTCACCATCTATCTTAATTGATCACTTCAATTGTGCGAGTATCCACATCGGCAGGGATAGTAGCTCTTGGCTGAACATGTTGGATGGAGATCGGCGATGCCACATCCTCTCTGCGCAATGAAATACAGTATCCTTACCAAGTGGTATCAATCTTCGCATTGTATATACTATATCATTTAATCGATTATAAATATCAGATGTGTTTCTTCTTTGTTCTGTACATTTGCATGCCAATCTTACAGGCTTATCTTACAATTACGCTCTCTCTCTCTCTCTCTCTTTCTCTCTTTCTCTCTTTTACAAAGTCGTAATCTTAACTGCTCTTCCATTTTTTTTTTTTTGAAACATTTGCTAGTTCAATATATCATGTCTTCATCTACTTCTCCCTCAAATCCTACCTCAACTTCCACTCTTGGCGGCCATCCCCCTCCGCGCATGCCTCATGACTCTCCGAAAAACCTTGGTAGTGATATGACCATGTTCTTTTTTGGTCAGCTGGATACTCCAACGCGGTTTCCTACATCAGATGAACAACTTATAAAGAGCCTTAATGTTGAAGCTCTTGGCAGGGTTTTTCTTCCACCCCCTCCATATATGACACTGCCTGAATATTCTGTGCTGCGTCCTGAAGGGTATCGATCCCCTGATCCACTGCCGATCTACTTTAGTCTCAACCTCTCTGTCTATAACCAGCAGATTGTTGAATCGGAGTGGCAGAATCAGTGGTTCCATTTCACTGGCAAAGTACACCCCTACGCACTGGAGTGGGTGCTGCGGGAGCCTGATGTTTTCACCGATGAAGATGGTGACGGCGAAGTGTACAAGGTTCCAGTTGTTCTCATACGCGACTTTGGATACCAAGCGTAAGCAGACTTATCATTTCCCCTTAGCTCGAGTTCGACTATCGCGCTTGCCACTAATGTAACTATCAGCATTGACCCACGAACTCTTTGCAATAGTGAGGGCTTTCCACTTATCCAACCGGTTGTTTCTTTGACCGGGCAGGTTCTCGGGACTGGTCAAACCCACTTGATCAAGGACTCTGTCCCGCAGTTGGATGATGCGCAGCTGAGATGCTGTGCATTTATCCAGTGCTGTATCTACATCACGCCGGGTCAGTCATCAAAGAGCCCTTTCAAAGGCTTCCACCCCTTTCAAGTTTTTATTCTCTTTCCTATTCGCGCTTTGCCATTCTCTCTCCTCTGCAAGAAGATGGCAGATAGGAAAGATACACAGTTTGTTCCGGGTGTTCCCTTCAACTGCGTCGGCAAGATTGTTGGCCTGCTTGACCATAGTCTTATGGCGACTGCCCCTCCAGTTGATGAGAAGGACTATGTTTTCATCGTCGTTCCCGACTCTTGGACATTTCCGGACAAGAGCACGCCACCTGTACCTGCTTCTAACACAGTCTCCCCCTCTATAACCGAACCTAGCCCATCCCAAGCTAGCGACTTCGCAGCAATTAGGTCTATGTTCAAGTCTCCCTCAAAGAAAGGTTCACAGGCGCAACAGTCACAGTCACAATCATTAAAATCGTCACAGGGAGATCCATCCCAACAGCCCGCTACTCCATCTCAGAACAAAAGGCCTGCAATCTCCGCATCTCAATCATCTCCGTCAAGTTCAAACAGTCCCGCCCCCAAGAGACTCAGGAGGTCTAATGTGCCTACCGCAACATCTCCAGTCATTGCAGGGTCGCCGGTCTCCCCTTTAACATCCGTAGACTCTGATGAAAACGATAACCATGAAGAAGGTGACGCGAAGGAAAACGAGGGATCTCGATCACCTAACATATCTGCCGCACTCCGATCCTCCGTTCGTCCTAATATGAGGTCGTCAACCACCCAACCACGTGGCAGGAACAAGAGGCATCCGACAAAGAGACTTTAAGTAGCATAGTATAATGATAGTGTGTGGTGTTTTGGGCTGTTTTATTGGGTTTGAAAAACTTATAGGTTGATATGTGGGGGAAATAAGCGTGCGGTTTCAACACCAGTCCGAGTGATAAAAGTCCAATGGTCTCAACACCAGGACATCTTGGCATGGCAGTTTCTTATACTCAAATTGACAATTTTCCCTCTTTGGTATTGCAACTGATTGATCTCTGCTAGTCTCAGTCCCTTGGTCTACCGTCTCAATTATTCACCCTCACCCTATTGGCTAGGTCTCTTAGTTCCGCATTAAGCTCTTCAAATCGTGCCACTCAAAATGGTGCCTTCTCCTCAAGGCCTGTAGCATACGTCTTATTGGCTACGCAAAACAAAGGTAACACACACACGCGCCCTATTGGCCAAGTCTCTTCATCCACCCACCCAGAGCCGACCACTTAAAACCGCGCCCTCTTCTCAACACGTGCAGCAACCCACTAGTAAAACAGGCTCTAGTTTTGCAAGCTTCGTACCGAAAGGCTACTCAGCGCAAGGGAGCCGCCAACTTGCCCACCACGCCCAGCATCCAACTTCCAACTTCCAACTTCCAACGTCCCCCGGCGGACGTGCGCCTTCCCCTGTATACTACATCTCTTTTGCGGGAGCGACGTTGAAAAGTCGCTCCTGCGTGTTGGAGCGATACAGGGTGTCGCTCCTTCCATGATTGGTTGCTTACCTGGGGTCACGTGCAAGGGCAGTGGCGAGTTGTCGCAGGGTAGGCATGATCTTCACGGCCTCATGAAACAACTGCGTTAGTAATCTAGCCGTATGCTTTGGCGACTGATAGGTGGGCGCCCGGGCGCCCATACATCCTTGGGCGCCTGGGCGCGCCCCCTGATGTCACGATGTGTATTTGGGTAGCAGGGCGTGTACATGGCGTGTCACTGCTATAGCAATATCCTTCTAGCTACTTCTGCATAAAGGATGTACAGGGACTCAGAGCGGGGAGAGGACGCAATCAAGAACATACACACATCCAATCAGACACTTCAGAGAATCCGAGCTCGTGACAGTTATGAGCCCGGTTCGCGTTCATTCCGCCGAAAAGACAGATGCAAGACGATCCACATCGAACCAGACCCTCGAAGGACCTATATCCATCGTTGTTTAGATAGAATACGTCGTGGCGCGACCCAAATCGATCGATACCGTCCGTTCCGAGCCTTCCGGCCGATCCGAATATGACCTCAAAAGACCTGAGAGTGATGTTGACTGGAAAGGAAAATTGGGATGCGTGGACTCAGTCCATGTCAGCCAAGATTCCAAGGAAGATATGGTCCTACATGCATCCTGATAACCCTACTGGGGAACTCTTACAAGAACCAAGAGAACCTCAGTATAGCGACTTCAACGCTACTGCCACAGACTATACCCAGCTATCTCAGTCGCAACAGCGAGCGTATGATGCTGTGTTTAGGCAATGGGAAGTCAGGAAGCGGGACTTTGGAAAGCAGGAGACAGAGATCAATACGGTATACGATACCATCCTGGAGACAGTTTCGGTCAAGTACAGGCAACCGCTCGACAGAAAAGACACACTACGAGAGTGGATGCAGCTGCTCAAGAGCTCTGCTGCTCCATCAGAAGGCTTTATGATGGCTAAGGTGAAAGATGAATACATTGCCGTGATGAAAGGCTTCAAGAACCAGAAAGCCTTCCCACAATGGCTGGAGTCGTGGGAATCGATGATGATCAAGGCGAAGAAGTATCACCTAGCGGAGACTGAGACCGGTCAATGGCTTCGAGAGTTTGCTGACCTAATCGAACCAATCCATCAAAGCTATGCAACAGCTTTCACGGAGGGGGCCAAGACTCTAGATGCCGAAGCAGTTCTTCAGAGAAGACGCTTACAAGACGCGCTCGCCTACCAGGCTGCCCAAGCAGAAGCGGCTGAGCAGCGACGACTCCAGGCAAGCAGTGGGAGTATAACCTTAGAACCAGATTCCCAATCTGGACCGGGAGGTATTGACCTGATTGCACCGGGTGTACAGCGACCTGCTCCCAATGGCTCAAAGGTTTGGACACCTCAAGAGGTTGCCTCAACGATGCGTGAATGGGCATCCCGCAAAAGGCCCACGGGTGGTAACACCGTGAGGGGCGGGGCGTTTCACACAGGGGGAGGCAACGAGGAGAGTGACCACAGTGAGGAGGCATCCACGCCAAAGGGTGGGAAGAGGACGAAGTCTGGCTCCGGAGGACGCTCTGGAAAGAGGCCAGCACTTACGTGCCCAGCCTGCGGTATGAGAGGGCATGACCTACCTGACTGTTGGTGTGTGTTCGAAGAAAAGAGACCGGAGGGCATGCCTCGCAACGATCATCGTATGCGAAAGGCTAAGAAGGCGCTGGAAGACAACCGCGAGCTGCAGAGAAGGGTTGATACTTTACGAGAACAGAAAGGGAACTGACAATCACAGGAGAGAAAGGCCAGGGTAAAGATCATAGGAGCGGCGAACACAGCGCACCTACGATCAGCCTTTACCTCGACAACCACTGTGTATCCGCTACGTTTATCAACGATCTTGGATTCTGGTACAACGTTGCATATTTTTAACGATCTGACTAGGTTCAAGACCTTCCGCAAAGCAACAGGCGGAGAGGCAGTTATTGCAGGAGCATCAGAAGTTCCAATCCTAGGTTTTGGCAGAGTTGACTTAGAGGTCACACTTCCAGGAGGAAAAGTCGGGATGTTACGCCCACGGAACGCAACATATTGTACCGATTTCAACACGAACCTAGTATCCTTCCAATTGCTTCGAGAAAATGGAATCTTCTGGGACACCATCAACAACCTCCTGATCCGAAGGGACGGCTCCACCATATGCATCGTCCACCAGATGCATAATCAATTCGTGCTGCAGTATCAAGAGATTACGCGCGACACTGAGAATGCTATCTTTAGCACGCAATACAGGCGAAGAACATCGCGAAACCCGAGAGCACTGGCGGTAGCGAATGGATCCTTGTGGCACCTTCGAATGGGACATCCAAGTCCGTTAGTGTTACATCACTTGGGAAAGAATTCCCTAGGGACAAGAATCCGCGGACCGAAGACGACACAATGTTCAGGCTGCAGCCAAGGAAAGATACATCGACAGATATCTCGACGGCCACCAGACCGAGAGAAGGACAAGCCATGTTACGAAATCTGGGTTGACTGGACCGACATTGATGAAGATTCAAAGGGCTTTGTACGAGCTATGTTTATCACGGACGCATGGTCTGGTATGGTCTTTCCGTACTACACCAAGACGTATGACAGACAAGAGAGTGGCAAGATATTGAGACACTTCTATCTTTGGATGAAGAATCACTATGGCTATCTGGTTAGAGTGGTTCGCTCAGACAACGAGCTCTTCACAAAGAAGGTCAAATATTGGATGATGTGGAGAGGCATCGTTGGGAAGCCATCAGCGCCGAATACGCAAGCCCAGAACGGAGGAGCTGAGCGCTCTGGGGGTGTGATAATCGACAAGAGTCGGGTGATGAGAATCACGGCCAATCTACCGCATGACCTTTGGAGAGAGATAATCAGTGCAGCCGTGTACCTGAAGAACAGAACGCCGAGAGACTCGAATGGATGGAAGACCCCTTATGAGCTGTTCTACTCAAAGCAGCCGTATCTATCACATCTGAAGGCGTATGGCTGCAGGGCCTATGCCATGACATCACGAGCACAACTCAAACGAAAGAAGCTCCGCAAGCTCGACCAGAGAGCGCACATCGGCTATCTTGTTGGCTATGACTCGACGAATATCTTTCGCGTCTGGGTTCCGCACAAAGGAAAAGTCATTTCAACTCGAGACGTTATCTTTGACGAAGACACATTCTTTGATGGCAAATGTACGGAGAAGGAACTCATTGATAGCGTCGACGAGCTGGTGGAGAAGGTCGCTGTTCCGCCAAGCCAGCTGAACAACCAAACAATTCTTGAAGAAGATGAGCCAGTCTTTGAATCTGGCAACCATGGCCAAGATCAGGATGACGACGAAGGAGAAATGGTTCCGGATGATGATCGGGAAGAAGACCAGGACGACCAAGCGGACAAAGAGGACTACGAATTAGCAAGGGCTTTGGAAGAAGCATACCGTACACCTCCACCGACAGAGCCAGACCAAGCACCACAAGCAGTCTTCGCAGTCCACCTCCCTGTCGTTGGAGCTGAGGGGGTGATGAAGGAGCAAGAAAAACCGCAACACGAACAAGACTCAGCTGACCGCTTCGGAGACTTTGTCTCGGTCCCGATAGAATCGGCAGTTCACGGAGCATTCGTGGCAGGCAGAAAGTTCAAGCCACAGAAGACGCACAAGCGAAATCTGCCAGAACCACCAAGGACGCTCAAAGACTTAGAGAGCCACCCTTACAAGGCAGACTTCCGCAGAGCACAGGAAGACCATATGGCATCGCATGAGCGGATGGGGTCATTCCAGGAGGTGCCATGGAGTCGAACCAAGGGCCAACAGGTGCTAGGCTGTATGTGGGTGTTCACCTACAAAACAGACAAGCATGGTTATCTCGTCAAATGCAAGGCAAGACTGGTTGTATGTGGAAATCAGCAGGCCAAAGGGGACCTGCCCACTCGAGCAACGACACTTGCAAGCATGTCTTTTAGAGCACTGATGGCAATAGCGGCAGAGTACGACCTGGAGCTGGAGCAGATGGACGCAGTGAATGCTTTCGTACATTGCGAGCTGGACGAGCTGGTATTTATGAGAATGCCACCAGGATTCCAAAAATATGGCACAGTTCTAAAGCTCCGAAAGGCGCTCTACGGACTCCGAAGGTCTCCATTGTTGTGGCAACAAGATCTAACGCAAACCCTCCGAGATCTCGGCTTCAAGACTGTTCCAGAAGAACCCTGTGTGATGCTCAGAGATGGAGTGATTGTCTTCTTCTTTGTTGACGATCTTATCTGGGCATACCGAAAAGAGAGGGTAGCTGAAGCAAGGAAGGCTATGGAAAGTCTGCAGCAGAAATACAACATGACTGTGCTGGGAGAACCGAAGTGGTTCCTTGGAATTCGTATCATACGAAACAGAGCCAAGCGAACTATCTGGTTAACCCAGGATGCATATGTCGATAAGATCGCTCACCAGCATGGAGTTGATCTGGAGGCCAAGATTCCCGAGACCCCAATGACAGAGGAAGAACTGTTACCAGCAACCTGTCAAGCCGACCGACATTCGATCGAGAAATATTTGAAGAAAGTCGGATCGATATTGTTCGCAGCGATCTCAACACGGCCTGATGTTGCCTTCGCAGCCGCAAGGCTGGCTAGGTTCAATCAGAATCCAGATCAGACGCATCACAAGGCCGCAGACCGAGTCTTGCAGTATTTGCATGGAACACGATCACTAGGTATAAGACTGGGAGGGACAAGATTCCTCAAGAGTTTCCTGTGTGCGAGTGATGCCTCCTACGCAGACAACACGATGGACAGAAAGAGCTCGCAAGGCTACGTGATGATGCTGTTTGGAGGACCAATTGCCTGGAAAGCAACGAAACAGCCCACTGTCACTACGTCAAGCACCGAAGCTGAATTGATCGCTTTATCTGAGACGGCTAAGGAAGCTATCTTTGCAAGTAGGATTCTCAAGGAGCTGGAAGTCCAGATTGACGGGCCATTGCATATTGAATGCGACAATACCCAGACGATCAGGCTCCTGACTGAGGAATCAGCCAAGTTGACTACGAAGCTTCGACATGTGGACATTCATCGACACTGGTTACGACAGGAATACAGGGAGAAGAGAGTTGAGTTCGGCTGGGTTCCAACATCGAAGATGATTGCCGATGGGATGACAAAGTGTCGCATATCACCACTAGGTTCGTGCGACTAGATATGAAACGCGGCCCGTACTTTGGGGTTGTGTATCCGGTTTCACATCCAACTTGTCGCATCAAGGATTCCAATCCTGACGACATGAGCTTAAATAGCTCTGCCCGAACACATGGCTGTTCAATTTCTTTTGTTCTTTAGATAATTCTCATCAATTGACTGGTGCCATCAATG
>ML974193.1:37218-64646 GCA_010015875.1 Fusarium haematococcum
AGAGTCGGCGGAAGGGGTAGGCAGTAAGGCGTCGAGGCGGTCGTGGACGTGGTTGATGGCGACAAATCCTTCTGGGATATCTTCCCTCTTGGGCAGTGATTCGATATTGGCCTTGGAGAGGGAGTTGCTGGAGCCGTGGCGCCAGTCGCTGTTGAGGTTTCTATCCGGCTTTGAGCCATTACCGATAGAAGGAGGCGACGGGGTGCTGTTCTGGCTCGTATGAGACGAAGTTTTGGTGTCGATATGGGCCAGTCGGCAGCTGTTTCCATATCGGCATTTGCCGAGGCTGTAAAACTGACAGGCGGCGTTGCCATCGTTGCTGGCGGTTCCCCCGTTAGACAGGTTCGTAGATGCCAGGTTGAGTTTGGTGGATGAGTTGTTGGGCTTGATCTGAGATGAAGCAGCGTATGTGAGGGGAGTCTGGCGGAAGACGCCGTGTAGTTCCTCAATGTTCATGCCGAGCTTCTCAAACTCCTTGTGGAAGAGCAAGCTCGGAGTGCGGATCAGGGTAAACCTGTCTTGGTTACCCCTATAGGGGGTAAGGTCGGAGACATAGCCCACGTCGTGGCAGGCGGCAAAGTAGATGTGCTTGCACTGGGCATTGTCGGCGTAGAGGCGGAGGATAGCTTTGAGCTTGAAGTCGGCATTTTCTTTTAGTTCACCGGCGTCGATAAAGTCGGCGAGGCCATAAGATCTGTTGAAGCCTGCGACAAAGGACGCGAGGGAACGCTTTTCGGCGCCGCAAAGCCCGTTCTTACAGAGAGATTTGGACAAGCCCACGAGGTTAGCGTAGACACGCACCATGACCTCGCAGCTTTCGAGTCCCTTGCGGCGGAGGCTGCTCTTGACGCTGTCGATGAGTTGCTTGACGGCTCTGCTGCCGCCCTCTTCTCCCACGCCGACAAAGTGTGCGTCAAACACATAGCCGTCTCCGTCAATGACGACGAGGGCAAAAGGGTTGCGCTCCTGGCCGCGGGCGAGCTGCTTGTATCGCTCTCTTCCCTCGCGCTCCTCTTCGTAGTCGCTCTTCAGGCGGCGGTAGTTATCAATGAGGACCTGATACTGGTCCAGGATCTCGGAGAGGGCATCGTTGCTCCGATACGCGGCAAGCTTGTCAGCCGCCCTGTTGATTGTCTCATCAGGAAGCATGGTCGCGACAAAGGGCCCTTGGCGATCGGCCCCGCATCGCCGGTTGATGCGCAACCAATCTCTCAATCTCGACGAGATGAATGCTGTCGCAAGTATGCGCAGCTGATGATGCTCTGCTAGAAATGCTCAGGGGGGGAGACAAGATGACGCTGTCGTCGCTGCTGATGCAGTATGCGGGACAAAGGCTGCCTGACAATGAGGTGAGAAGAGCAGAGCCTGCCTGATGGCTGAGTCATCACATCACGTGATGGGCGCAGCGCATCAGAGGCTCTGTGTGCGACAAACGGATGCACAAAAAGCAACAGGAGACCGGTCCCTGCGGGCCCGCCAATGCCTTTCGGAACGAGCCTTCGGATCCTCTGATTTCCCTGTGGCTCTTCGATCACGGCTCGGTATATGGATTGAGAGTATGGCGTTAGGTGGTCCTTTGGGAGGTGAGTAAAGGACGAAGGTTTCGTTTCGCATCACTGTGGCTTACAGCCCAGAACCTTATCTGCCGTGTGACGTAGGGATTCGATGCCATGGGAACTTAAGAACTTGACTCATCCATTCTCCTAACAAACTTGAAAAGCTTCCGAAATAGCAAAATTTATATGATATCATTATCTTTATTTCTTTGACCGCCTCATCTTTCTCAGGTTGTAGTACTGAGCCACTCTCCATGGCGCCAATCGATTACTCCAAATGGGACAATATAGACACCGATTCCGAGCCACAAACGCCCACTGAGCAGGTGCCTCCGGTCGAAGCAAACCCACCCGCTCCAGCCACCTCACAGTCGACTGCACCGGCATCGACGGCAGCACACAGCGTGTCAGGGTCCATCCAAGCCAGCGCTGCCCTCAAATCAAACAAATCAAATCCGGGGTCATATTTGATTTATTTGATAGCCCTCAACGTCGGATTTGTTGTTTGAAATATTTATTCAAATATTTCAAATCTCAGCTTCCGTGCTCTCCATACTACTACCATTTCCAATCTCCCACTGGAGTTCATCCCTCCCTCCCGCTGCCGTGCCGAGCTTCACTGCGCCATGCCTCACCCAGTTCTTGAGGCATTGCAACTTCTCCAATGTTTCCGTTGTCATTGAAAGCCTCTGGGACGTTAACGTTAACTTGGCCAGGCTAAACGACCTCTCGCAATCGGTCGCCATCGCCGGTATCGCAAGTATATCCACAGCCAACTGGCTGACCATGGGAAACTGCCCCTGTCGAGCCATCCACCACTCAACTGGATCCTCGGTTTCCTGCGGCTCCAGCCGCAGATACCGCTCCAGCTCGCTACCCATCGCCGTAGCCTTCGCTGTCCTGCTTTTGACCCACTGCTTGAACACACTGCCTTTAGATGTTTTCCCTGGCACGCTTGGGGGTGCCGCTATCTCCACAGTTGCCTTTTGCTGCTCATCCACCGGCCCGTCGCAACGGTACCAGCGGTCGAGGTAGTCAGAGAGTCCGATTTTAGCATCCCTTGCCCACACGAGCTGCTCCTCCGACGCCCAGTTCACCTCTAGATAGCTCATGCCGAGCGATGGATGGAGGATGATAGATGCGGCAAACAACGGCGACTCTCCAAGCTTGGTGTAGTACTCGTTGAGTTTCTGCCAGGCAGTGATGATTGAGAGTCTCAGATAGCGTCGGTGATCCTTTCCCATGTCGTCAGTTCCCAATGATCCCGATGGCTTGCCCGATCCATCATCACACTGTCCCGAGCCGCGACCTGGCAAGGAGCTTTCCATTGACTTTCGTGGATACAGATCCATCTCGCAATCCCTTAATCGAGCAGGAAGCTGCCGATTTCGGTCTGGTCGCCCTCGGCGTAGTTCGACCTGCGAATCGGTGTTCTCTCCTGCTGCCTCGTCTGGGGCAGCCTGAGAGAACAGCTTCCGACCTTCCAGGTGTTCCAGCAAGTATTCCATGCCTGTCATCACCTCCCAAAGTCGTCCATTACCTCCCTCGCTACCCCGCCCCTGCGTTCTCATAGTCTGCAGATGGAACGGCTCAAGGATATGCTTGATTTCTGCCAAGAGCCTCCAGTCATTCCCCTTTAACATGTCGGCCTCGGGTAGCCATTTCTCCACTTCTGGATGAACCAAGAACGCCCTAATGTCTCCCTGCTTGACGGGCGCTCGAGAGATCATAAGGTAAGTGGAGTTCCATCTCGTGTCATTGTTCATGACGACCTCGAGCTCCGCCGTCGACTCACTCGCCAAGAGATATTCTTGTGCTTCATCGTTCTCGCGTGAGATCCTCTTAAAGAGCTCACACCTCTGAGGGGACGACCTGATGAACTTGACAACATTGTGGAGTTTTCCCACCGGCACTTCGAACCCTTCCGGGATAAGGACTCTTCCAAAACATATCGTTTGTTCCTCCATATTGCTCGCGGAAGATCTGCAACGGTAGGGTGGTCAGGTGTTGGAATAATTGGGAGCTTCCCCCTCACTTCAGGGTCACATCACAAAGTCCTAGATTGAAAGTTGAAAGTCCTAGATGGAATCGCATGGGATATAAACCCCTAGGGAGCTCTCACCATGACAATAATAATAACAACCTTGATTTTATAAAACACACCCAGCATCACTGCGCAATTCAACAACATCAGGTAAAACCACCTGCGTCGTCAGCTCAAATTGACTCGCCAAATTTCGCGGTGGCCGGAGAAGGGCAAAGGCAGAGGGTGGGGAAGGGAGCATGATGTTGTTTGATTCCATCAGGTTAGGCGTCGATTGTGAAGGAATGGCACGCGTCGGGGAGAAGTAAACAGACTGGCACCGACGCGGTTTAATATTGTGGGGGCGACGGACGGGAAGGGTAAGAAGCTACTTTCTCCTTGGCTGATTTATGTGTTGTCATCAAGCGTAGCTCACTAATAGATGTCGCGAAAAATAGCTCTGATTGGTCGGGTCCACTCTCTGGCATCCATCAGGTTCCGGGTAAGTAGCAAAGACACGCTCACCAGCCTGGCAGGTTATACTCTCAACCTTATACCCTGTATCAAATATATCAAATGTCATTTCAAATCCGGCGTTTTCCATTTGTTTGATTTGATATAAGATTCTGGCATATTTGATTGATTTGTTTGGCTGTTTGTTTGATTGCATTTGATTTGTGGGCAGCGCTGCACCAAGTACGCATGAGAAAGCGCCTCAACTTGTGGGCACGCTTCGGAAGACTGAAGGTGCAGAGGTGTGAAAGCCTCTGTGTTGGCAAGAGTTCCTCAAGGAACCAGCCTCGAGATCCGTCAAAGTGTTGGTAGCGAAGCCCATTGTTGTCAGGGGCAAGGATCACTACCATAGTGAATAGCTTCACGGTCAGCGTGAACGCTACACCATAACTAGCATCAGGCAACAGCCTGCTGCCTATGAGATCGGCAGACTGAACACAGGTATAAGAGACTGACTCTCGTCACTCCTTTAGATAGAAAATCGAGCGCTCATTTGATCCTCATGGCCCATCAGTACCTGCGACAATCAGAGATGTTTACCGCTTAGTCATAGGAAGTTCGCGATTTCGGAGCATGCGACTGACGGTGGAGACGTGAAGTTATTCGTCATCAAACGCTCAAACGCGAAGCGCGAGTCTCAGCCAAAGGCCCTTGCAAAGCTACCTCTGTCCCCTGAACCAAAAGATCTACCTGCTTATGTCTGGAACGTTATCGCGCCTCCGCGTTGTCGTCGACCCAGCTGGTTCATGTCTGTCTCGCGGTTGCAATAAAGCATAGCTGAAGACCAGAATTCAGATTGGATCTCGTAACTAAAGCACGAATCACTCTGCGTCTCGAATGCCTGCTCTCCGCTTCTAGTATCTATCTATCTATCTGGTGGATCATCCTTCTGTGTTGACATCAACACTAAGCCCTGTGACTTCCTGTGTGCTCGAGTGACGGCGTGACGCCCGGACATCTTAGCGCTCTCCCAGGGGTTCAGACCGTTCTCCAACTCTTCGACGACGTCGCAGTCCAGCTTGCTCTTGACGAGTAGCTTCATCTAGTTCGAATCGCAAGGAGACATGATCGACAGGGGTAGCTGAGCCCCAGATTTCGTCAGATCTCTCCCCGCGCCGCACTGGGAACGCGTCACTCTAGCCGCCCTTCCGGTTACGAGATGATTGGCTGCCGGCACAATGCAGTCCTCTCGGCACTTGAACTCCTGAAATAAGTTCCAGTCTATATTGGCAAGGCTGTTTCAGTTGGCCTGGAGACCAGCTCAGCATCTGTCAAACTGGGGAGAAGGTTAGTGTTTGTGGCATGTAGCAGAGGCAGTTTGAGATGTGGGCCATTGCACGGCTGCCTCCCTGCATCAAAACAAGTCTTGTCTTCTCAGCAGCTATAACAGGGCGATCTCTCCCTCTTCTTTGAGAGCGCTGCGTTTTTGATCGACATAAACTGAAATACCCTACCTACCACCCACCACCCACCACAGTTCGTTCTCGAGTAACTTCCGCCGCAATCTTAGTGTACCGAATCACCTCGACGCTTCCCGCCAGACATGTCCACCTCGGCAAAATCAGGTGCTCCAAGCCTTCCGACGGGAGAGTGCATTGGTCTTTCTTGGGCTGCGCTTGTCATTTTTGGCGTATTGTTGTTTCCTGCCGTGTACATCGCGTTCAAACATGGAAAGACTGGCAGGAATACCTGGCCGATCTTGGTCACCTTTTTCATCTTCCGGATCGTTTCCGACGCCTACTACTTGTCTCGCCAGAACGAACCCGACGTGCCGACTACATTGGCTATGATGGCCAGTTCTGCAACTACTGCTACTCTTTCGTTGACGATTATTGGCTTGATTTACGAAGCGTACGTACACCCCACAGCCTTGTTGTCCTGAAACCTTGATCTGAAGCTCACCCCCACGCAAGGTTGAACCTCCCTCTATCTCCAACCAAGCGCTGGACTAAGAAGCCAGTCCTCATTACAATGCACCTCGTCTACACCATCGGCACTGTCATGTCAGCATATGGCGGAACCCGTGACACGTCGACCCCTGAAGGCGTGAAAAACGATCCTCTTAACAAGGCTGGGAACGTCCTGATGTTCCTGGTCATACTCGGCACTATAGGATGGCTATGGCCTGCCGGAGAGCACATCTTTTTCGCTCGACAGGATGTCAACTACCACGCTGCCAAGGTGTTGATGATGGCTGCTGCACCTTGCACCGTCCTCCAAGCGATCCGCCTGAACTACGACCTCATCTACGCTTTCACGCAGATCGCCAGTCTGCATCCTACAACAGGGAGTTCCGCAATGAGATTTATTACTTTCTCTCTCCAGCTAGTTATCGTCACGATGGCTCTCACCGCCGGCTGGCTCAGTAGACATGCGGCAAAAGTGCGGGTCGCAGCTCTTGAGTTGTATAGCACTTCTGCCCTGGTCTGAGATACATGACATTAACTTTAGAGGCAGATTCGAGCTGAAATCGGTTGATGAAGGAAGGAGCGGGCGCGTAGAGATTGTTTCACGAGGAAGAATCGGAGGCTAACTCAGGCGAGGAAGAGCATGTTCGATGACGGTTTAGACAGCGGCGATGGCGCGGTTATGAATGGATAAGCCAAGAAGGGCGTCATCAACACGGCGTTGCACAGGTCGCCAGAGCAGCGCGCGGGCGCGTTGCGGTCGGCAAACTCATCAGGCGAGGAACGCTGAATACGATAATGCTACGGGAGGATGCTGGGAAAGCGAGTCGAATTGGATACCTGTATAAACTGTTGGGCATTGGGTGTGAGGGATTGGCAGCGAAGGATCATTGGCCGTGGTGTCGGAGGGCGCTGATAACAGGGCAATGTCGCCATGGTTTGAATTGTTGAGGTGCCTAGTCAACTGCCGAATGTTTTATCAACTGCTACCTTCCAAGCTGTAGCTGGTGCCCCTCATTCTGCAACATGGCAAGTGTCACACGATGTCCAAGACGAGTCAAGCCAGGTAGAGGTCCTGACGATTGTTGCCATGCATGTCTGGCTGGGGAACCACGCTCTTTACAAATGGAAAGTAGGAAATATTGAAGGAAACAAGAGGTCTCCATATGGGAGGGTGTGGTGGCTGTCAATGGAATGGTTGAGAAGAAGAAATGTCTTTAATAAAGAATGCAGCCTCTGGGATGTCAGTTCAGTCAGTCATGAGTTATTCGAGTCGTGTTCAGGAGGGCATGCACCGCTTCGGGCCGTTGGTCATGGTGGATAGAGAAACCTCGAAGCAGCTATTTAATAACAGAGGTTTTGTACTATTTCTCTACCCGCGTTTCTTATATAAGTATGGCCCCTATATAGACATAACCTGCCATCTCTGTTAAAGATATCGACCCAGATAATTTAGCCACAACAGTACTACCCCACACTGTACTCTCCCACACCTGGGATGATAGCACTGATCTGTATCAAGGATCTAAGGAATGATAATAACCAGCGGCAACGCTCCCCCGTCCTAGCCTAAGAACTATGTCATTGGGAGACATATTTATTAGTACTTGAGATCATGAAGCTAGATTTAACACGTCGAAATAACACTGACGTGGAAAGTGTTATATGACCGGGCTTTTGTTATCTTCAGCCGATCATCCGTGCCCGTCAAGACTATACTGGCCCTTCAGAGACGGCACCCACTGACTATCCAGGTACAGGCGTTTCACAACAATATTTTCCTCATCAGCTGCCCTAGGGAGCCCGTTTCTATTAATGCTGGACTGTAAATTTGCGTCCGCAAGTGTTGCTGATGATGGATGAGGCGGCTAGCTCAGCGTTGGGGAGAGTTCTATTCCCTGTGAGAACAAATAGGTATGTAAAATACCGCGTGGGTGACAGGTAGCATATATGGAACGGTGTACTCGAACGCCGTTGAGACCTTGCTGGTATGTATCATTTATGGACTGGGCCAGTGGCTCATTCTTCCCATGCTTCCCTGATCTGATGGAATCACAATCTTCTCGGAGCGTCATCCCTAGCAAACTCCTGACCCTTCCATAATGTATCTAATTCCGTCCTACTATATGTACGACGCTTCATTTTAACTTCCAAAGCTGTCAGTACTGACTCATTGGAATGTCTAACCATGGCAAGAGCATGAACATCCGCGTACTGAACAGGAGTTTTCAGAAGCTCGCAGCCGGAAGCGTCACAAGAGTTGTGGTGCCATAAGGCTTATTGATGCTTGCTTGCCGCACGAGTGAATCTATTCTTCTACATATTCTGAATTCAAACAGGATGGGATATTTTTCTCATTACTCATGTGAACTGCGTTGCTGATCTTGTCGCCATAAGGTATCGACGCTCAACTCTCGAACCTTCCATGCTGTGTAGAAGTTAAACCCGTTATCATGGAATACCTTATGCTATCACTGTGTCCTTTGTTATTGTGGCTGATAGCCTCTTTTAGAGACGTTACTGAGCTCAACAATACCCTGTACTTTTCGTATAGGGGCAAGAACAATTCACAAGGGCCCAAACAGTGATAGTGAGGTTACCAGACTGGGAGGTGGGTTGCGGTCTGCCTTAAGGAAGGTAGTTGGCTGAGTCTGCTACTCGCATACCTAGGCACTGGCAAGAGACAGAGATCACAACAACTGCAGGAAAGGCCGGTGAGGTCCGTGTCAGCAGACTCCCTCCTTCAAAGGACGCAGAGCTCTCTCGTCTTGACCAGTATCCAATGTCTAAATGCAAACGCCGAGGCAAACAGACGACACACCCCCATCGCATCGATACCTGTTACTGGATGTATACCTTGGCTCGTGCAGACGGAAGTTTGTGTTGCGTGGGTTTACCAATCAGGACGTACCGACATGAAACCCGTCACGTCCATTCATTGAAATGAAGCCAGGATCGTTAACACGGGGTCCATTGACTAGATAAAACTGAGACTCGGGAGAGAAATGATTGAATTGGGTCGTGATCTCAGTCCAACGGCAATGGCAAAATTGTCATGCCTCTTGGCCTGTATCGACAGACCCACGATCAGCGCTCGCAATAGTCCAGACCATTTGGACTATTAGTCCAGACTGCAGATCAGGGCAGGGAATACGGACGCCCAGTGTGGACGCTAAGTACGCTAGGTTGTTGGCATGGTGTTACAAACCAGGGTACCCATGATTGTTGCTGCGCCAACCATTTTGTTTTGGATATTTCTGATCAATTTACTGGTGCGATCCGGATCAACAAGGCTTGTTTCAAGGGACGCATCATCCTAGTCATCAATCCACGAACGCCCGTCGTGGATTGATTATTGATCTTGGATTGCAGTCTGGACTAATAGTCCAAATGGTCTGGACTATTGCGAGCGCTGCCCACGATCTTCATCTACGACGCCAATCGCCAGTCGAAATGGCCAATGGATTATGGAGCGCAGTCCAGACAAGTCGGCAGCCCTTATGTCAAAGGATTCCCTGCGCTGCCTCTTTTGTAAGGAGATACTGAGCCAAGCTTTGGCCACTACCGTCACCGGGCCAGAATGCTGTTTGGATTCATCAACTGGGTAGACAGCCCGCTCAACCTGGCCCGCATTTTCGAATTAAATGGTCATCAGTATGGGTACGCTCTGTCCAACCAGTGTAGAGGGGTCCTCAACGAGCAAGACAAGAGATTGACTGCTAGCTAAAGCAATGTCCTGTCCTACTCTGCTACACCAAGTCTTTATATCTGGTTGGTTATCCCCATAACGATAGGCTTCCTGCCCACACAATGAGTACCGCTCAACTAGTCCCCGCCCATGGGCAAACCATCATCCTCACAAGAGGTAGTGAGACTCCAGAAAACACCAGCACAAGACAATGGTCTCTCGACATGCAACAGAATTGAAAGGTAGGGATGGCGAACCTGCCAGAATCTCTGCCCTAGGGTACCCATGTACTAGGAGGTCGGCATTCTGTCGCTTGTTGGACTTTTCTTCCATGTTCTGAAGTGCGTCCTGCTCTTTCAAAGAGCAAGTTGCTTCTACGATAATAAAGAATTCGTTTCGGACCTTGTTTCCACATAACAGCCCCAGCGACAGGGATAATAGTTGAGGCTTACCTCGCACTAACGTGAGAACTTGACTGCCCACTATGGAGGGAGGCGCTCGTTACAAGACATGTGAGCATACAGGCCACAGCCGCGCATACCTGTCCGGCTTCTGTCGCACTCATCTGACCGTACGGAAGATACCACTCGTGATCCTCGACAATGAGCCGCATAAGGTCTCATCCTCTATCGAGCGTTGTATCTCCCGGGGGTAATGGTGTAGGGGCCCGGGGAGGTATTCTTGTTCAATATGAATAAGCTTTCTTGTAGGCCGTGGGAATGCATGTGGTGTATCGTTCGTATTACGCGTACTATCGGGATGTATCATGTAAATTTAATACAGAGCAGCCACACAGGAAGAGTCAACAATTTCCGACGTTGCGTTGTTTGCACAACTATATAATTGATTAAAGCACCCACTCATGACCGGTCGAGTTTCTCATCTATCTCGCCATCTGGTTTCTATTGATGTTTCTCTTGGTTTAGTATGCTTTGACTGATCAGCTGTACGCCAGTTGAGCACACTCAGCCCAATCCTCACCATAGTGAGTTCTTCTCACGAATAGTAGTGGTATTAGAGATCTAGCCTAGTCGTCATGTCTCACCTCGCCAGCTGTAGCAACGAGTGACCTGCGAAAGGCCCGAGAGCAGTCCGCACAGACCGTGATGTTCTCTGGACATTGATCTATAGCTCTCCTGCATCCTCTTCTGAGCCTCCCTCCTAATCTGATGCTGTCCTTCAGCGTCCAGCCCCTTTCTCAAATGCCAATCAACCCGCTTTTGCTACCCCAACTGCATTCTCCATGGACTGGGATGAGAAGGAAGATGATAGCAACAGCTCGGGGTAAGACATGGACGTTGTCGAACCGGGGTCATTATATATGAACGCTCAAGTGGCTTCCTCAGCCGTGCAGTCCTGTCAGTGGAACTGCATCTTGAAGCCTTTCAACGGGATTCCACGTAACAATGGCAAAATGGCTGGCGAATTTCTACATCACCGACTGCTCAACTGAGGGCTATTGGTCGGGGGTGGTAAACTCAGGGTGGTGCTCCCTAACACGGGTTTTGTAATGAACGTCGGCTTCGCGTGCGGTGCCTTTCTGGTTTTGCCCAACCATTGGTTTACCCTGGCATCTTGATCTTGTTGATTCCGATCATAATAGCATGCTGAAAGAAGTTAGCTTCTAATATGGCTGTTCTGCACAGCAAGAGCGGCTCGGAGACTTGTGCTGACCAAGACCAGCATCTCGAACAAGCCCGCAGTTGAGAAGTGTGAAGGGTTGGGCCAAACATGCGATCATGTGGCAGCGTGTCAATGTATAAAATGTGCTCAGGAACGACCTTTACATGCGTTCACGTTGGGAAAATAGATATCGCAAGCCCCACATGGGTATGAGGTTGCGTCGATAATGAAAAATGTCGAGTTTTATGATATTGGCGTTGGTGTTTGGGTGGTGAGAAAGATTTATGAGTACTCCTAATTCAGAGGGACGAATCCCTCTACCATCTCTGTGCCACGCTTCTTTTTAACACTGGAATAGTCAACATGGACTTGGTATACTCGATGAACTTTGCACCAATACGGTTGTCTTTTCTCCCGACCTGCAAAGTGCCAAGAGGGCCGCCTCGCACTCGGCAATAAACGCTACGTCAAACGCCGGGTATATGTCAGCCTTATGTTGCAGCACAGAGACACTATTCGGTAGTCTGCGAGTTCAAGTGAGACTGCGATTCCGAGACTGAGTCGGGTCCCATTCGCCAAGGACATAACTTTGCAAAGAGAAACGAAACCACTGCTCCTTATCGCAATCATTGCCAGGGAAATACCCGAGCCATTGCAGCGAATCACATATTACCTCTAGAAACACAACTGCAGCAACCATCGACAATCATATTCTTTGCCTGGAAGAACTCAGGATTGATAAGGCGATCTGAGCTGTTTGCACCTAGGACAGTCACATGGGACATCCCCATTTCGGCAAACATCCTAACTCATACATAGAAGAAGCAGTGCGATAAGATGCAGCAAGAAGCGGGAACAACGATATATAAAGGCCAAATCATTATTCCTCCAGGTGCTGTTGACTTTACGCCAAGTGATCCACGTACTTCTCGGTTTGGCTTCGTTGCTTCAGTCGCACGTTGAAACCAACAGGCTTAACAAACCACCGATTAACCGAATCCATCGTTCCATCTCCGTGATAATTGACGAGCTCCATGTCATATCTGTGAACCAAGGTTGGCACCAGTTTGCCCATCTCCAACAGACTGATGTTCTTGCCGAGGCAGGTGCGCGAGCCAGAGCCAAATGGCAAGCAACACGACTCCATCCGAGATAGCTCTTCCTTCGGCTTATCCAGCCAGCGCTCCGGCCTGAACACCTTCGGGTCGGGTCCAAAGACTTCCATGTTCCGATGAATGACCCACGTGTTGATCCCCACGACATCTCCCGGGAGGAATTGGTGGCCTGCTATCACTGCGCCGCCGGCTGGAACGACTCGCCACATGGGGAGACCGGTCGACGAATGTAGTCGGAGACCTTCTTTGAGTACAGCTTGAAGGTATGGCAGCTCTTGGCTCTGCTTGAAAGTAATAGGATCGCTGATTACACCACTGGCCAAGGCTTCGTCGATCTCTGACCTCAACTTTTGATAAACACCGGGGTTCCTCAGAATGTTAAAAAAGACGGAGCTCAGGGCGATACTAGTAGTATCGCTTCCGGCAATGATGTTGTTGCTTGCTGTGACCTGTGTGATCCTTTGCCTCTCGGAAGGAGGCATGTTGGCTGTGATCTTGTGCATCTTTTCCATGAAGTCAAGTGCAACAGGCTCGTCCCCGATCTTTCCAGTTTCATCGTCCTCAATCTGTCGCTGCCGCTCATTGATATATGCAAACACGCGTTGCAGGATTACAGAAACCCCTCCGGGCAGAGAATGAATCAGAGGGAGCGCCCATGAAAACTGTCCTGCGAAGGTGGACCGACTGACGAGGACGGATAATGAATTCATCATCCCTTCAACATCATAACCTCCATCAAGGAATCCAAATCTTCTCGAAAACTATCACAATAGGTTAGGTCAGAAGGACTTTGACACAATTCATGACGAGGATCAGGTAGATAGCCACATACGGTGATTTCACCAATGACATCGAAAGCATAGCATTGGAGCCAGTGTTGCATGTTCAATGAACGCCCCTCACGGCAGATCGTATTGATTTCGGAACAGAACAAGTCGATGCATCGATTGACGCTCGGTTCGTAGGAGACGACAGATGACATTGCATACAGGTTTGCAACGATCCGTCTCTCGGAAGCATGTTCTTTTGGGTCTCTGAAGGAGAACATGTTTTCGAATGTTGGAGCAGTCCAGCCCTTGTACCAGCTGCTCTTGACAAACTTTGTGCCATGGCCATATATAGTCTTGGTAGCGTCAGGGTCATCAATACTATAGTGGTTGGGCGCAACACGGACGATCTTGCCTGGTCGCCTAGTTAGCAAATGTCTAAGCAGAGAAGTCTTGCTCCCAGTCCAGACTTGGGAATGAACGTACCGTGTTGCTCGTGAAGGTCGATATTCTCGCGCTCCCATCTCCCCCGGTAGATCCGGTAAGCGTACCAAAGCCCACTATACTTTGCCAAGCGCGGCCCTGGTATGTCGGGGGAGAGAAACAGACGAACGATCAGAGCGCGTAGCACAAAGAAAGCAGCTGTGCCCGCGACCAGCCACAAGAGAAGCGTCAAGTTAAGCAACATGACAAAGGTTCCTGCTCGCTATTCACAATATTGTTGTTGGAATAGAAGTGTTGAATGACTTGGTCCTCGACTTTCTATATAGGTACCGGAGCTTCATGACTCTTTCCCGCTTGACTAAGCGGCTTTTCGGATTTTGTAACAAAATCGTAACGCTAGTCAAGGCTGAAAGGGAGCTTTGAATCAACTTCCCCGCACAAAGGGATCGAGATTGGGTGCTGATTTTCGCGGGGAAGTTGACCGGCAGCAGAAATGAAGCCCGATAGCGAGCCAAGTTTACCGACGATCCGGCTTGAGACGTGTAAGTCTCCCGGCCTACACCCGAACCCTGTGCCCTCGCTTCTCCCGAGGTTTCCAGCCAACCATGGCACACGCATCGGTGTGGCTGTTACTTGCCTGTTCCGAACCAGGGTCCGAATACTCTGCCATCTTGTCTTTGGTGGAAATCCCGTTCCTACTGGAAGCACTACTTAAACAGATTGTCTAATATGCATAGAGGCCATAATATGTTACAGTTTCAAGTAGATAACTCTTTCGGGGACCAGGGCGATTGCACCGGCTTCGAGCCCAGCTGCGTCCCTGTGCAAGGCCTCGGCTACTCATTCAAGTAACCCCACCAATACTGATCGAGGGAGCATCCAAAGTCCTGTCACCTGATGATTGCAACATGTGGGATCTTGAAGCAGATATCCTACACGTTTTAAGGGAAACCCCCGTTGTCCATACACAATTGGGACGGCTCAATAATCTCAGCTAAATATCTACATCTTTACCCTCCACCCACTCCTTGCACTGCCAGTATAGTTTATCATGCGTTTTCCCATTCGTGCTTGACCCATCTCGCCTGTGTCCTGGCATGTCCAGAGCCGGCGTGACTCCTATGATGCGCCGCTGGCAATAGACCAAATATCTATAACCTTGAGGATACGACTCAAGCTCGATTTCATCCAGGCTGGGCACCTTGTTTGGGTTGACCGGGATCAGCTTGCCTTTCTCGTACCAGTGTCGGACATATCTCGCCCCCCATCTTCCGTCCACTTTTTCCCAGAAAAAGGAAAAGCGGCAGTCACATTCAACATCTACCTCGCAGCCTTCGAGCTCAAGTCTCTGTGTGATTGTTGCCTTGAGCTTCGTCACCGCCCGTGTGCCGTCGGTATTGATGTCCGTCGAGGAACCATGGCACCTATGCATCTTTGAGGCAAGTCAGTTGGTAGCCCCCCATGTCTTCTGAGGGGTGTGATGCTCACAATGAAAGCCCCCTTGTCCATCCCATCTTTGGATGCCTGGATGAATCGCCCGTACTCAATTCGACCGGACCATGTGGTATAGACATGTGCACCTGGATGGAAAATCGACGCGAAGTTTTCCCATTCACAGGAATCTCTGGTTCTGTGTCAGTGCCCTGTGGTGGGAGTGAACGTGTCCTGGGTTGTTAGACTTACCTATACATGGGCCACCCTTCTGCGAGCTCTCTCAACTTGAAGCGCTCTAGGGCTAAGAAGTCCAGGCCATTATTTCGAGTTGCATCCAGGGGACGCCACCCTGTTGGGAGACTGTGCAAGTCAGGCATTTTGTTGAAGGCTGGCTCTGATCCGCAGATCTCAAACTAACGGGGGATGACGGCTAAAAAAGGACTGACCCATCTCTTGCCGAATAGCTTTTTTATAGAGTAGCTGTCTCTGGATTTATCGGCAAGATAGTGATCATGCCGTCGGACACGGCTTTGCCGTCGGTACTCGACGAAACGGCCCCGGATGCAAGCCAAGGATAACTACTGACATGAGTGCCGAACCGTTCTATAAATTTGTTCCATTACGAGTCTTGGATTTCTAATCTGAAAGCCTCTGCGCTCTCGGGCACGTATCAAAGCCGCTGAGTAACACCCCGATGGTCATGAAAATGGCACAGCACATGGAACCAACACACTTGCTGATTGATTAGACAGTCTCCAGGCCGAGATGTTAGCCAATAGTAAGGAAGCACTAAGCGATCACGACCTTCAGACGATTGTGTGCATTCCGCTTTGCTGATAAAGCTACTGCTTCCGCGGCCCAATTATCGAAGTCAGTTTCTCAGCCTGGGCGTCTTAGCGTCCGATCCCCCCGCATTTCCCCACGGGGAACTATCGGGATCTATTCCCGAGTAAGGGGGGATGACATTTTGCTTCCGCTGACTGGTCATGGCCGGCTCACCTGAATTCACATGTGCACAGTCCGCAGTTTGGATAAATAATGTTGTGTCTGGCGTCTGGTCATGCCAATGGAAAAGAGGAATCTAGCAAAGTTAGTTCTTCTTGGCAATACTCTTTGTCTCCCTAGTCAACCTTCCTCTCTCCATTACCAAACTATTGATCTATCATCTTATCTTTTGAGGTCCCAATATCATGGCGCCACATGCGGATAATACCCAAACCAAGCCGTCGAGTCAGCTGGACTTGAAGTGGCTCAAGAGTCTCAACGTGATTGAGACGCCCATTGCTCCGATACCAAACGAAAAGGAGCAGGAGTCAAAAATCAAGGACTTGAAGAGCCACAAGAAGCTCAGCGTGACCGAGTCGCCACCTTCGGCGACACTGAGCGCCAAACTTGATGCCTTGCCCGTAGGCGAGGAATTCCAGTTCGCAAAGGCGGATCCAATGGCCACGGCCCCCGTCAACTGGCCAACCCGTTTTGATGCCGAGGTCGCGTCCTGTGTCGTCCACGGCTCGATCCCCCCTGAGATTGATGGCACCTTCTACCGTGTCATCTGTGACGCCATCTACACCAACCGTAATGGAAAGGACATCTGGATCAATGGCGATGGTGCCATTGATGCATGGAGAATCTCCAACGGGGTCTGTGACTTCAAGCAGAAGTTTGTGCGCTCGCCGCGTTTCATCATCGAGCGTGCTGCAAGAAAGTCCATCTTTGGCACGTATAGAAACCCATTCGCTGGCGACGAGAGAGTCTTCGACACGGTACAGTCCCCTGGAAATACTCACATCCACTTCTGGCAGGGCCTTCTTCTCGCTACAAAGGAAGATAGCCCCCCTATTGCCATGGACCCCGATACACTGGATACAATCGGTATGAACAAGTTCCCATGAGTTCTGAGCCCACCTTCTGATATTCTGAATAGGTATCTATGACTTTGAGGGGCAGCTTACCTCTCGCACTTTTACTGCCCATCCAAAATTCGACTTTTCTACTGGGGAAATGATGGGCTACGGCCTAGAGGCAAAAGGATTGAAGTAAGTGGGCCGTCTGTCGGTTTTGGTCATTGCCGCTAATAAAAATGACAGTTCCAACGATCTTGTCTATTACCGGTTCAACAAGGAAGGCAAGAAAGTGGACGAATGCTGGGTGAAGACACCTCACGTATCATGGACTCACGACATGGCTGCCACTGACAAGTAAGTATCATGTGGATTTGAATGATGAATAACCAATCTAACCACGGTCACTAGCTGGGTCATCTTTGGCATGACTCCCTTCCAAACTGATGTGGAGTACATGAAGAAGGAGGCTGGAACTCATTTCCGTTTCAACAGGTTTTTGGTCAGTATTCCAATCACCTATCCTCATGCATCTCATCTAATATATATGCCCAGCCCAACGTGTTTGTTGTCCTTCCCCGCTACAATCCCAAGCCAGAGGATGTCAGGTACTTCAAGAGTATCAAGAATCACTTCTGGGGCCATTTCTCCAACTACTTTGAGGAAGATGGTTGCATTTACATGGATACCTTCCTCAACGACGGAGATGCCTTCGGCGTATTCCCTAACATGCATCCCGAGCTTGACGCTGGAAAGCCAGAGCGCCCCCTCCAGGGAAAGTTTGTGCGGTTTAAGATCGATCCCAAGTCTCCCTCGGACGAAATGGAACTGCCTGTGGTTCTATCAGACATTCCCGGCGAAATGGCCCGGAACGATGACAGGTATCAGACAAAGCCCTACACCCACGCATATGCGGCTACTCCCGGGGACATGGGATTCGGCGGGATCCTTCATGTCAACCATGCCACCGGCGAAAGCAAGGTTTGGAGAGCCGGTGATGGCGTCGGTGTGGGCGAACCTTGCTTCGTTCCTCGCAGTCCTGACGCTCCTGAGGGAGATGGTTATCTCGTCGTATGTGTCCGAGATGGAAAAACCACGCTCGCTCATCTCGCGATTTTGGACACTGAGGATATTACTCGTGGGCCAGTGGGCGTTATTGAGCTACCGTTCAGACTGCGGGAAGGCGTTCATGGGTCATGGGTGAGAACCGTCTTCATTACTAACCCTCCACAACCGAGCTAATCATTCTTGTCCAGGTCAATGCCTCCGACCGTAAAGATCGACAGCCGCTCGTGGATTACTCCGGAGTAACCCCAGAGATTCTAGCAGAGTTTGGAACCGGAGCCCCGAAGCCTTACGACAAGCTTCCCGATGTTCCTGTTAAGATCATTCGTTAAGGTATGAGATGTGAGATATTGGTAACGGGATCTTGACGAGAACAAAGGTGAATACTCAAACAAGCAGGGGTGATCAATTTGTTCGATCCGGCCCGAGGGGCGGTTGGTCACGTTGAACCAGAATGAGGGAGACCTTGCAATACTGGTTTTGGGAGGATTGTCACGCTCCTTGTATCTCAAGAAAGGAATTAGGGACCTAATCATGTTTTGATGGGTCTATCTGTGAATTCCAGAAACTCTCGACTCCCTAGTTGCATCATTCCTCTGCATCTGTACTGTTCAATAACGAGGAAACGGAGCTTGCTTCACTTGACATGTACTCCAAACGATGACCTGCTTGTATGTATTGGAACAGACCTGCGTGGCGTGTGCCTGGGTTGTCTTCCGTCTTTGCTCTACGCGTGAGTCCCTAGTTGACGCTAGGTAGCGTCGGGCGTCACCGGCCTTGAGGGAAACTCGCCGACCGCCAAGACGCAATCATATTGATTCGATCAGGGGGAATCATATTGAGACGTGCCGGCAGTTGTACCATGTTGATGAACACGCATCCATGAGCCGAAAACCAGAGCCGGAGCGGACGATGCTTAGCATCGCTCGGTATACTTTCAGTGCAATCCCCTTGTAACACAGAGACACCGTTGCAGTTCCATTTACGGCCCCATCTTGATAGAGTTTGATACAGCTGAAACACCGCTTACCCAGCGGTATATCGGCCGCGGGAGTCCATGAATGATAGGGGAATGTTGCATCTAGCTTCCGCGGAACCACCCGTGTTCATGTGGCATATTAAACACGCCCATCGAGGCAGTGTTGATCCATTTGTGATGTCAGTGTGTTACCCATGTTCTGTTAGTCTTCTAGGGGCCTGGATATGGAGATGGGAATGCAGGGGTCGTTTCAATCTCCAGTGACGAACCTAGGAACCCCCCAGTGGGGAGGAACCCCCCCCCCCCCCCCCCCCCAAATCGTCGCACCCTCAGGTTGAACGCTTGCCAATCCCAATCTGCCCGACAAGCTTTTTTGCTGATTACAAATGATAACTAAGCAGCTGTGACGTGGTAGGCGCATGCCCACACGTATACGTGCTGCTTGGGCTTGATATTGCTATCAGCGACAGCCCACACATTTCTCCAGCCACGCCACGCGTCCTGAAGGATATTCCTTTGGGCGTCGTGTAGGATCGGGAACACGAACAGCCGGACGCCGAATAGCGGTAGGTACAATTCCGCCGCGAGCGTCAAGAGCAGCTTCAATGACTTGCATTTCGTAGACAATCGTGACGTTCATCCTACGTAACTAGCCCGCCCTCGGCAGCTCTACCGGTAGTGGGAAGCAGGCCGGCTGACGTGCGGCTGCCTGTAACGACGGCGTAACGCGTTACGTGCCGTACCTGTAGGCAGAACTGTGCCCCTCCATATCGGCTACGAGGAGCTTTCACCGAAGTCCTTACAAGAAGCTGCGAGTCTATCATGCGAGCCATACCTATAACATTCGGGATGCCGCGTGGGACCCCCAGAATCGAAGCTATCCAGGCTAAGAGGAGAGCATGGGCTCGACAGGTGATTTGGATCATGATTTTCTTCCTGAGCAATACCACAACAGAAAGTGTGGGAATGGAGTGAATGTAGTTGGCATCTTTCAGTAATTGGAGTGTGGTCGAAAAACCGGCACTGTCCTCTGCGACAATATGCACCGCAACCGAATTGTCTAAAGAAATTATACAGATAGAGCACATCATTGGGCTTGCATGATTTGATTAAACTTTTATCCACAAAAGTGTTCCCAAGAGCGAGATCCAGGGCGTAAGGGAAAGAAAAATCTCACTTGAGAATCAAGACAAGTCCCAGTGTCTCCCGCAGGCCAGTTGGCTCTTCAATCTACCATATGTAACGTCCACAACAAAAATTCATCTTACACTTCCAGTAATATCTATATGCAATACAGTTTCAACCCTCGTGCGCCAGCTTCAGACCAAAAGACGGGGAGTTAGTGAGTGTGGAGCTCCCTATATGAGTTTGGAGGAGAGAAGAGACAACAAGTCTTCCAAGCACCAGTCTTCCCAAGTTGACTACTTGAAGGGGTCCCAGTTGTTCTGGCGCATCTACCTGTCAAGGGCTTGACTCTGACACTGCAGGGAAAATCATCAGTCAACAAAGCTCATCATACAAGAAGAGGCAAACTTACCATGTGCCAGTAAACGCCCTTCTTCTCCAATAACCCTTGATGCGTCCCCTTCTCCAAGACCTCACCGTGGCCCAGGACAAAAATAACATCGGCGTTTTGCACAGTAGCGAGGCGGTGGGCGACCACAACCATGGTCCGTCCCTTGGAGGCGCGCTCAAATGCCGCCTGGACCAGCTTCTCTGACTCGGAGTCAAGCGAGGACGTGGCCTCATCGAGGAGCAGAACCCTAGGGTCGCGAATCAATGCACGCGCAATGGCGACACGCTGCTTCTGGCCGCCAGAGAGCGACACACCCATAGGTCCTATATCTGTATTATAACCGTCCGGAAGAGAGACAATGAAGTCGTGGATGGACGCGTCCCGGCAGACTTGATGAATGCGCTCCTCAGTCACCGAGTCGGGATCCACGCCCAGGAGGATGTTCTCGCGGATGGAGCCCTGGAACATGTTGGGCTCCTGGGCCACCAGAGACAAACTCCTGCGGTACTTGTAGGCGTTGAGGTCGTAAATGCTCTTACCGTTGCACAGGATGTCGCCCTTCTCCAGATCGTAGAAGCGCTCCAGCAAGGAGATGATCGACGTCTTGCCACAACCCGAGGGGCCAACGAGGGCCGCAAACTGCCCCTTCTCAACGGTAATGTCGATACCCTGGAATACAGAGACGTTGCGGGTGGGGTATCTGAAGTGCGCGTCCTTCAACTCAATCTTGACTCCGTCTTCTGCGTCTGGTATATCTTCCGACTCACTGTGGGTATCGGTGTTCCTCGAATCGCGCATGTTGATGATACGATTCGACGCAGCTGTCGCCTGCGCAGCATTGGGACCGAAGCTCAGACCCTGACCCGCGGCTTCAGCACCCTGAGTCATAGCCATGAAGCAGACAAAGAAAGCCTCGATAGTGTACTCCCTACTGGCGAGGAGACGGCCACCGTACCAGAAGATCAAGCCCTGGCAGCCGATGTTAACGCTATCTGCGAAACCAAAGATCAAGCTGGTCCAGCGAGCCTTCTTAAAGGCTGAGCTGATATGGTTTGCCAAGAGCTTGCTATATCGAGTACTGATGGTGTCTTCCAAGGTCAGCGCAGACACGGTCCGGAAGCCACCAATAGCTTCAGCAGCAAACTGGGAGCTCTCGGCAAAGACGGCAGCGTTCATCTTCTCAAACTCGAGCTCGTACTTGAATCTCCAAAAGCCTGAGAAAAGGCTCAGGGGCATCGTAACACACATGCCGATCAGGGCGAGCTTCCACCCAAACGAGTAGGCTATGGCAAGGGAACCGGTGAGCTGGAAGATAGCCGTCAATAGGAACGCCATGTTGAGACCCAAGAGCTCCTCTAGTTGCTTGGGGTCACCAGAGATACGCGATACAAGGCTGCCCTGCGAGTTGGCCTCGTCGTCGAAAAAGGCAGTCTTCTGGAAGAGCATAGCCTCGAAGTACTGGCGCTTGTACGCTGCGCTGATACGGTGTTGGAGGTGTGTAGAAACATAACACTTGACGAAAAAGCTCGCTCCCACGCTGATGGCCAGCACGACAAACATGAGGGACCAGAATTCGGCTTCGTCCATCATCTCCTCGTCAGAGTCAGCAAGGAAGACTATGATGATCTTGGCGAACAACCAGGCTTGTAAGGGGGTGCCAGCGGCAGCGCATGCAGAAATAAAGACCATGCCCACGTAGAAGGGCCAGCTGTCGCGCTGTTCTTTCAGGAGTCTGCCAAAACTGTCGATGATGTTCAAGTTCTTTTTCTCGGCATCTTCGCTGACCTGATCTGCCTCCGATGGTGCGACGGTCACGTCACTCTGCCGCTCGGTCTCGAGGTCGTCGTCCTTGCTATGAGGCACGTCCGGTTCAGTCGGCTCGCCGAGAGAGAGTTTCTGGGCATACACGAGGCCGTAGTACAGACCGTTCTCGTCCTTGAGCAAGTCCTCGTGGGTCCCTGACTCTATGACTTTACCCTTTCTGAGAACAATAATTCGATCAGCCTTCTTGATGGTTGAGAGACGATGGGCGATGGTGATAGTGGTACGGTTCTTGGCAACTCGGTCAAGAGCGGCTTGCACAATCTTCTCTGCATGAACGTCGATGGCACTGGTAGCTTCATCCAAGATGAGAATCTTGGGCTTCCTCACGATGCTGCGAGCGATGGCGATGCGCTGGCGCTGGCCGCCAGAGAGTTTGACTCCGCTGTCGCCGACCTGCGTGTCGTATCCCTGGGAGGAGGTGCGTGAGTAAAGGCTGCTAGCAGGAATCTCATGAGATAACTTACATCGGGAAGACGGTCAATGAATTCGTCGGCAAAAGCCTCCCGACAGGCCTCCTTGATTAGTTCCCTCTTCTTTTGTTCAGGTTCGTTCTCCCACTGGGAGCCGACCAATCCGTGAGCAACATTATTAAAGATGGTATCATTGAATAAGAATGGCTCTTGCTGGACGAGACCAATTTGTGAGCGCCACCACTTGAGGTCAATCTTATCCAAACTGAGGCCGCATGTGGTGACGGACCCGGACAGCTCGACGGCAGGACCGGTCTCTTCGACTTCCACATGGGGTTCCTTTTCTTTATTCTTTTTCTTCTTCTTGTCCTTTTCCACGGTCTTGGCGATGGCATACTGGCTTTGGATGGTATACCACCTCTCGATCAAGCCGACAATAGTGCTCTTGCCTGAGCCCGAGGGACCAACAATGGCTGTGTTCTTGCCAGCCTCGATAGTAAGGTCGAGATTATCCAATACCTTGACATGCGGTCTACCAGGATACGCAAATGTGACGCCCTCGAAGACGATATTCCTGGTGGCAGAGACATCAGGTTCCTTGACGCTTCCCAGTTCGGGTTTAGGGGCATCAATGACGGTGAAGAATTCGCAAGCGGCGACCATAGCCTTACTCACGGCAATGAGGGGGGTAGCGATGCGTTCGAGTGAAATTACAACCATCATGACAGACATGAGAACCACGACAATGGTGCCTGAGTTGGTGAAGTCACCGTCGATGAAACACTTCGTTCCGTACCAAAAAGCGAGTCCAAAGGTCGAAAACAGACCGAAAAACTGCAACAGGGTCAGCCACGATGATAATAATGCGGGGGGATAAGAGCACTTCGTACAATAAGGCCAAACTGGAGGCCCATAAGTGGCGAAGTGGCCTGGGCTTTGACTCTTGCGTCTTCAACCCATCGACAGAAGCGGGCTGTGATTCGTTCCTCGGCGCCGCAGGCAGTGAGCATTCTAATACCGCCAAAGGCCTCGCTAGCCACTGCGGTGGCCTGAGCCTCAGAGTGAGTCGTCCTGGCGTGGCCCCGGATGATGAAGGGCATGAGGGTTCCGAGAACCAGCAGAAGGAAGAGGATGACGGATGCAGTGACGAGGGTCAAGTTCCAGCTCCAGGTGAAGGCGACAATGATGGCGGTCCAGATGGTGCCGTTGAACTCCATGAAGATGCCAAGTTTCTCCGAGATGCCGATCTGCAGGACATTGGCAGTGCCCGTGATTGTGCTAGCGGCGGCGCCAGGAGGCATCGAGTCGAGGACTTGAATGGGCTGGCCTAGCACGCACTCGAGGTAGTGCAGGCGGACGGCAGAGGAGAGGCGGATGCCTATCATGCGGAAGCAAAACTTGTTGATATAGTTGAGTCCAAACCGTCCAAAGAAGAGCGCCATGATATACAAGGCCTGCTTGTCGAGGAGCTTTTCAAACTCATGCCTGGTGATGGCTGGAGGATCCTGGAAGTAGTCGGTGAATTGCCCCACGAGCTGGCCGAAGATGATATTCATTAGGGGCAATGTGGTACCAGCGCCGATAGAGGCCACGGAGGCAAGGACGTAGACAACCAGATCCCATTTTGTCGCGTAAGTGAAGACTCGGATGTAGTCCTTGATGGTAGGCTCCCGTCCAGGCTGTGTTTTAACGTCTGTCGCCTTCTCCTCTGTCGAAATCTCCGGGCTGCGAACAGGCTCTTCCAGGCCAGCCGGCGGCCGAGTCCTCTCGCTGGTCATCTTGCCAAGCACTTGATGATGACCGAGAGATTACCTAGCCAGTCCGCCCTAGTCCGCGAGGGATTGAAAGGAGAAAGAAATCGTCAGAAGAGGGCGTTGTTCAAGGTACAACAACTCTGAGCAAAGAGGCGAACGAAGAAGGAATGCAAAGGATGGAAAGGAAGAAAGGGCAAGATCACAGTTGCATATCCCGGTGGGTCCTCCTGTTAATAATATTGATACGTGATTAGCGTCGGCGGATATAAAGTTCCCGAAGCGCCGCAATGTCCACCGAGGGGAACGTTCACCCACCAGACTCAGCAAAGTTAGGCATCTGTGCCACATCAATGCGTGATCGTGATACAGATGAAAACGTGTTCCGTTCTGTGCGAGCTGCGAGCTGCCTATTGATTAAATACTTACACATGCGCGGTCTAATATGGGGAAAAGTTGGAAATTTTAATACCTCAATAGTTACAAATGTAGCTTATTAGTAGTAACTATTTTTAGGATATTGCTATTGATTATATTATTCAACATAATATAGTTCCTATCTTAGGACCTTGTTCTTACTACTTAAACTATATATTAGTAATGCTTGGCTCATTTCCTAATGTCCTACTGGGGTGGTTTTCCGATCACACAAGAATGAGTTGAGTCTCGATACTTGCTCAATACAACCTGTCACATGATCAACACGACACGGTATTGCCGTTGGCCAAACATGTGCCAACATCAAATAGGCAGAGGCTGTCTACCATCGCCCTAACGTTCGCGATTAATCGCAGAGATTTTCAAAGTCTTTTCCGGTACGATGAGGCATGCTAATGGCGGAACGAGCGAGGTGAACGGTTGACGAAGTCTATGAGTTCTAGTGTCAACTCGACAAGACCTTAACCGGCCTATGGCGCATTGGACTAGAGTCATCAATGAAGCCGACGATAGCCCTGAATCCAATACTAGACAGCGCATGGTAATTTTGTACTCCGCCCCGTTCTCACTCCCACCAGCAATGCTTGAAATTGGACTCTGGCTGGCCTCCTAGGAGGACTTCAAGGTTCTCTCTATATACCTAAGCATAGGGAAATGAGTCAAGGGAGAGCCCGCCAGACGCAGGGTACACTCAGTACTATCGGCACCTCGCAGATGACATTGAAATCGAAATGACCTAAGCTATCCCTTCTTTGCGGGAACATGCGCACAAAACGAAGGCCGAGAGGACGTGTCCACGGCACAGACAGCACTCGATGACACATAGCTTGCGAGAGGGTAAGAAAGAGGTGGCGAATCGCTTGGTAAAGCCTCATACCTCCCCAGCAGGCCCTCTCTGCTTCCCGTCCTCGGCAATGACCGAGTCCAGGCCCACTTCCACGACAGCGGTGGCCGACAACGATACCATTAGCTACGAGGTTGACGGCATGAGTGGCAAGGGCTAGGTTACTACCCTATAGCTGAAGTCTAACGTTTGTTGTTGTGTTACGCAGGGATGCTGAGTGCACTTGACAAAAGGTAGTTCTTGTTGTTGTGATTGTTATTATTCTTGGTTAAGTTTTTTTTTTTATGATCTCAATGAGACGCCCTTTGGGGCCTTATATCCTTGAGTGATTCCATCTAGGACTTTGAACCTTAATCGTAGGACTTCAAACTTTAATCTTGATCCTGAAGTTAAGGGGGAACTCTCAGTTCTTCCAACAACGTTCCGGAGTCCTATACGGCATCCGGAAAAAAGCGAAAAGCCTCGCTTGGAGGGGGAGGACAACGATAATGGAGATGATGAAGTCGATACCGGACTCAAGTGGATGATGCAGGAGTGAGAAGAAATTTGTGTCGGCTATGCGTAAGAAGACGACTATTACGACCAGACAAGATGAAGCGGTTGAACTTCGATCTGCCGGATATGATGAAACCGAATTGACAAAGACTCATTATTATCCTGATGAGAAGCTTCTTTTTTTCCCTGACTTTACTGTCCGTCTTTCTCGTTACACGTCGGTCTTCGCCGTGAGGTCGTTCATGGTGTACGGCTGGAGGTAAGCAGCTTTCCGTGTTGGTATTGCGGTGACAACTACCAGGCACTGCGTTCTTTAGTCCGCCGTTGTTTCGTATGGCCTTGGTTCTGGGATGGAACAGGACGAGTCTCTCATCTCAACGACACTTTCTTGACCACTACCGCTACAGATGACGGGTCTGGAGGTTCGATCAGTCGTGCCGAGATAAGCTGGAGCCTAGGCTGGGTTGATATTTCGGAAATGCTAAGCAGACATCACTGCTAAGCTATCTCAGACGCAGGATCGGCGATAGTATTCCGATACTTGCAGTGGGTGAGCACGATGATCTACCATCAACGAGCGATAGCGATGGAGTTGCTTCGTCCAGTTAGCTCTGGTGTTGGTAGGTGCCGGATTGCTTGATGCACCTCTTGGAAGCAGTTCATCTCCGCCCCTTGGACTCGCACGCCGACTAGCACGCCGACTCGCTGCATCTGAGATCAAATGCGCTGATTGTGTAGCCATCAAACATGAGCGGACCAGAGAGAAACATGCCGCATCATCGCACTGAGCAATGTGTTCCCCGAATGCTTTGGTGGTACTTGAGCTACTCTTTTCTCCAGATATCACCATCTCAAGCGGCTCCCATCATCTGCCCACGCCCATCGACCCTCCGGATTTTGGGGCATCGTCGTCATTATTGCGTGAGGGATGATCACACGCCATCGGTTGACCATCTACCCTACAAGTCCGAGCGCAGACATAAAGAGATAACCAGGCCGGCCGGCTTGGACCGGCCGAGGTCTTCGATGCCGAAGCGGCGGGAGCATTAGAGGGCTTCAAGGCCGCCCTGAACCTGCAAGAGTCAGCAACTCAAGATATATTCATCTGCCTAGACAACCTCGCTGCTGCTACATGCCTGCGAGGCACACCATCAGACTCCTCCCAGGAGGTCTTCCTCGAGTTCCAGGCCTTGGC
>ML974193.1:65546-110663 GCA_010015875.1 Fusarium haematococcum
TAAGAGATAACCAGGCTGAGAAACCCCAGCACTGCATACTTGCACCAGAGTAAAAGCCACACCCCATTCTCCAGGCTTCATCAGAAGATCGATCAGGTCTCTCCGATTGAATTGGGAGAAGTGTGTGTGGGCCAACAGAGGGCTTGGCTGTAACCGGATCCGGCCGCTGGAATTCGTCCAGGCCCTCGGCCCGGGATGGCATCGAGACCCCTGATCCCCTGTAGCGACAGCCGCAAAGTCTAAGGGGATGTCAGTTGCTCGTAAGGCACGAAACATCATCACCTTGACAGCGCGAGTGCCGCCATCCCGTACCGGACCGACTGCTAGATCGCTATCTCAGTTTGCAGGAGGGTTGGCGGCGATCTGTTTTGGCACTATTACAAATACTGGGCGTTGATCATTAGACTAACTGTAGTTGGCTGAGATCTTTGTCTAGTACGGGATGGCAGCGCTGGCGCATTTCAGGAGATACAGATATTTAAATTCAAGTTCCGCTTCGTGAGAAATGATAAACACGTCTGCAGGAAGTAAAAAGTTAAAAGAAAATAAAAACCAAAAATCCGTAACTAACGATAACTAATATTCTATGCCGTTACGAACCTTCATCTCATAGGCCTGGGGTCAGCAGTCCACCACCAACAGTCCCCTAGAGAAACACCAACCCATTTTTCTCAACGATAAAACTTGCCCATACGGAGCAATTCCACCTGTCACTCCCCGCCCGCCCCTCGCACATCAGTAGGGCTGCTAGTGGTGGTTGAGAGACGGGATCAGGGACATGGCTTCGGACCACAGACCCCAGCTGCCAGGGTGCCGGAACACGGCAGTAAAACCACCCGGCTCCCCCAGCGGGGTACTCGGGGCGAGGCCCAAGCTGACGCCTCCCGCTGCCGGCGAGGCCCGTGTGCTTGTCTACCAGCCCGATGGCGTCGAAAGAGGCCGTAAAACATCATCTGTGGATGAACGATGGGTACAAGAGCCAGCCGAGCTCTCCCAGCTTGTCGGTTTAGCTCCCTGATAGCTGCTCATCTTTCTCGGTACGTCTTTCGCGATACTCACCGCAGCATGCCCCATGGCCCGCCCCTGGATGTGAACATCAGCCACGTTGCCACAGTAGCCCTCAGGCGTCGTGCCGCGTTTCACGTCAAATGCGGGCGGTTTCAGTACCCGTCGAGTCTTCATCTTAAATAGCCCGCTCCCGCGTGGCGCCATGTTCTTTGCTCCGCGTAAAGGCACGGCACGATCCGCCCGTACAGCTGGGAATTACTCAAATACAACCAACAGTGGCGTGCAGATCCCCCCGGAGGGATGTGACTCGTGGAGATTAGGGAAGTTCCAGTAAGTTTAACTGGTTCTGGACCTTGGCAAACCTCCCCGGACTTGACGCCTGGCGGCTGTTCAGTGGTGGGCTGTCAGCCTCCTCTGTCTGGTTCTGGAATGGTGTACAGCGCCTTGGCTTAACCCTGAACGCATCCGTCACTGATTCTAGGTCCAAGCGGTTCCTCCCCCCCCCCCTCCCGATCAAAACTTTCGCAAGCCCGCAAGCCATCGCTTTGACAATAAGAGGTAGGCGGCTGCTCGCTCGCCTTGGTCTCTCCCCAGTTTTGATGCCACTGCAGAGGACAAACACTTCCTCCACACCTCCCAGCTGGAATCTCACCTCCTCCACGTCCAATTCATCAACCCTTTTCGTATCCACATGTCCTTTCTACACCCTTCTCCGCCAGGGGTTCTCGTAGGTTCCCGCAATGCCCTGCCTCCGGCGCTTATTGCTGACGTCTTCAACTCACGCAAGGCTTCAGAATGGTCTCTCCTTGCGCTTTCGACCAGCGTCCTGATTGCGAAGTTTTGGCTTCAATTAAAGATCCAAAAACGTCGCCTTCTAACCAGCGATCTTCCCATGTGCGCAGCATGGGCCTGCGCCATCATATTCTCATGCGTTGACATCCAGTTGCTGCGAATTGGTGCGCTTGTGTCGAGCGTGTCCCTGACTCTGCACGACTATACAGGGAGCCCCCAGAACGCGGTATTGACCTTCAAGGTGTGTCATCTCGACAACAATAGGCGTAGGAGCTCGCCAACTAACATTTAGACTCAGTCGACGTGGGCAACTCGTTTCCCCTGGTTTACGGGGTTTTGCCTCTGCAAGGCGGCTCTTCTGGCCGTGTACCAGCAGGTTTCCCTCATTTCATGGTAACAAGACGGATTTTCCTACGGGGTGTTATCTGTTCCGTCGCTATTTCTTGGATCATCATCATGTCTTTGACGTTGAGTCTTTGCACGCCTATTGAGCGGTATTGGTCAGTATCTGAAGAAGAAAAAAAGAAATGCAACAGACTCTTAACTACAATGAGTTCCGTGCTCTTTCTCTATTACAGGTCCCTAGACCCACGCATGGCGTGCCCTATATCCAAACTTGCGATTCTCTATCAAGTTAGCTACGCGTTTCACCTAACAGGTGATCTCTTGGGTCAGCTCGCTCCAGGAAGATTCAGGAGTTTGTGCTTTTTAACCCGAATTCTACACAGTATTCTTTCTTCCGTGGCTGGTTATACCTAGCATGACCTTCAAAACGTCACTCAAGATCGGCATTTATTGCACCTTTCTCATCGGCGCCATCAATATTATCTTCTGTGTCACTTGCTTTGTGGCAGTCCACACCTCGGCCGGGGGCGGTCGGGTATCCTACAGCTTCATAAGTAAGAGCCCCTAGTTTCTTTTCCATTCCGTCTGCTACGATCCAAGCTAACCATCCACTGATGCTCCAGGGCTTTGGACTTCTCTGGACCTCAACACCGGAGTCCTTGTCGCGTGCCTCCCATCTCTCCGACCCTATTTTGGATTGTCCCAAACCAAGACAGAGAGCGAATCACTTGGCAACGCACACCTTCTGGTTGAAGATTTAGGAGCATAGTTCTGGGAAGATTCTAGAACAGGAAATTCTAGAGTAGGGGGGCCTAGATTTGGAGAGTCGAGAGGGGGAGAATCCGGAATGAGAGAGGCCCTCGGCGACAAGGGTACATAGCAGGGTTCAGCGGGTGCTTCTCAGTTACTGCGTTTCATATGTCAACGAACATCAGCATTTCTTTTTTCACTCTTAGCATGGCAATCTTGATATTTGTCCTGTTACCGGCCATGCATATGAATGAAGCCCAAGCCAGGTTCATATTGCATCTGGTAGCTGGATGTCCCGGGACAGACGTTCGTTCTTCTCCATGAATGCGTTCTTTCTCGACCAAGGTATACCCAAGCCACGGAAGATTGTCCTTGGTCTCCCAGACGTCTGGGCCAGTCCGTCCAATAAAGTTACCGCTGGCTGTACAAAAATACACGAGGAACGAGGTTGATTCAGTAGTTTGTCAGGGATGTTTAGGAGGTCTTGGAAATGGAAAAGTCGATGGTGAGGTTCAACGTTGGATGTATTCCAGATGGTTGAGAGTCTAAACCTAAGAACAGCAGAGGTAGTATGGAGCAGAGTAAGTTTTCCTACGCCCGGCTTCTGGATGGCAGGCTGGTCTGATGTTTCTCTGTCCTCATGTCAAGAATTAGCACATCTTCAGGCTTGCAAGTCCGCTTTCGCCTCCTCTCCAGCCCATGCCCGCCGAATAAGCTCCTTTATCCCGTCCCGCTCAACCTCGCGCGGATTCCAGAACGACTGAGACATGACCAAATCTACAGCGCGGTCAATGCCATCCTCTGCCATCCCCAGCACCTTTAGTCCTTTGGGGGCATTCAATTTGGCCAGCAGCACATTGAGGCCCTTGATAGCATCTCCATCACTGCCTGGGAATACCGTTGATAGAGCCTTCATGGCCTCGGGGACCTTGGGGGCGTTGTAGGCCAGGGTGTGAGGAAGCACCACAGTATGCATCTCAGCGTGTGGCAGGTTGAAGCTGCCTCCCAGTATATGGCAGAGCTTGTGATGGAGAGCCGTCTGCGTGCTGCCGAGGCAGATGCCGCACAGCCATGCGCCGTACAACGCTGACGACCTGGCCGATCTGGACATGGGGTCATCGACGAGCTCTATCAGCGCCGACGCAAGAGCACCGGTGCCTTCTTGAGCCAGTAGGTTGGTGATGGGATTTGAGTTTCCGGCGTACAGCGCTTCCACGGCGTGGGCGATCGCATTGACTCCACTCAGCGATGTGAGCTTTGCCGGCAGCGTCATTGTAAGGTCAACATCGTAGATGATGGTGCCAGGCAAGATGGACTTGTCTGATCGGACCGCCTTCCGGCTTTCCGAGGTCTCTCCAAGAATCGGCGTGACTTCACTGCCCGCGTAGGTGGTGGGGATGGCAATGTGGTATAGCTTGGTCCGCACGCTGATGGCTTTCCCGAGACCAATAGTGCTGCCGCCTCCGATAGACACGACCGAGTCGGCGCGGGACGACGTTGCGACTGTTAGCGCCCGCTCCGTAACCTCCACGGGGGTATGCTCAGTTGCTTCGCTGAAGATGCCGGCACATGTGCCCTGCAAGAGGCCTTTGAGATGCTCTGCTTGCTTGAGCTGGTGGGGAGTGGAGAGCAGAAGCGGACGAGACAGGTTGAGCCTTGAGAGCTCGTCTGCCAGCTTGGCTTGAGTGCCGCTGCCAAAGAGAACGCGGCTTGGGTTGGAGGTGTACTCAAAGGAATGCATATTGAATAAAGACGGATGATAGAGAATGGGTGTCAACGGGTGGTGAGCGACAACCAAGAGAAGGAGACGGCTTGATGTTCGGTTCTAGAGGGACTAATATATAATGGCGGCCGGCGGCTTCACATTCCAAGGACCGGCAGCTGAAGTCCGGGGATCCCGATGACAAAGCGGGAGGGGGTCCTGACTCGGCGGTGGCCGGCAGATGGCGTCGGGGGTTTGCCGCCGGCCCATTCCCGCTCAAATACCGAGGGCGAAGCCGGGTTTCCCCCAATGGCCTGACTGAGCAATTCGTAATCGTTGACCCCGCCCATCCTTTCTTACGAAGTCCAAATTAACTGCTTAGTAGTTGGCCTAAGTCAACCCACTCCATTCCGCAATTGGCAGTTAAAAGGAAAGTGTATCCTTTCCTACCACTTGCAACTACATCCTTACAAACCACACACGCTCAACCTCTTTCTCTTTCTCTTTCTCATCAACCACAATGGACCGCGCAACTCATCTCCCCCTGCACCTGACAATCGACAACATCACCGACAACGTCAAGACTGTCAACTCAACATGCAATGACGCGCGCTTCCGCTTCCTCGTGGAAAGGCTGGTCACGCACTTGCACGACTTTGCTCGCGAGACGCGCCTCAGCACGGATGAATGGCAGGGAGCCATCCAGTTCCTGACGCAGGTTGGGCAGATATGCACCGATGTGCGGCAGGAATTCATCCTCCTCTCAGACGTCCTCGGTCTGTCCCTTCTGGTCGATTCTATTGACCACCCAAAACCCCCAGCCTCGACTGAGGGTACCGTTCTGGGGCCTTTCCACACCCATGAGGCACCAACGATAGAGAACGGGACGCTGATCTCTCAGGACCCCGAGGGTGAGCCAATGCTGGTCGTCTGTTCGGTCAAGGACACGCAGGGAAGGCCAATTCCTGGTGTGCTGGTTGATGTCTGGGAGACGGATTCAAAGGGATTTTATGACGTCCAGCATGCAGACCGGACTGGGCCGGATGGTCGCGCCATAGTGCGGAGCGATGAAGACGGCCTGTTCTACTTCTCAGCCATCACACCAGTCCCCTATCCGATCCCCGACGACGGACCTGTTGGGCGCCTCCTGGCCAAGCTGAATCGCCATCAGTACCGCCCAAGTCATTTCCACTTCATGTTCAGCAAGCCCGGCTATGATCCTCTTATAACGTGAGTGTCATGAGCTTGGCTCTCACCTCTCAGAACGCTAACCTCTCCTGCAGCGCCCTCTACATCCGTGGCTCTGCGTACGAGAGGTCAGACGCCGTATTTGGAGTCAAGGAGTCTCTCCTTGTGCATTTGAAATCTGTTTCCGACGTCCAAGGTTACGCAGCCAAGTATGGTGTCCCACCTTCTACCAGGCTTCTGCAGTACGACTTTGTTTTGGTGACGGAGGACGAATCCAACAATCTCCGCACCAAAATGGCCCTCGAGGCCATCGAAAAGCAAGGGATCACAGGCATGAAGGTTATTGATGGTCTCCCAGTGCCGGATGTCGACTAGGGACAGCTCCATTCGCGGGTTTCAATGTGAATAAATCAATGAGGACATTTTCAAACAAATGAGTCAACGTAGTTTTGTTGATGTCAATGACGTCTCCAAAAGAAGGCATCGGGCACAATATCAAAGAACTCAGTAATCACATGGAGTCAACGGAGTCTTGTGCTCTAATATCTGCCTGGAAGATTTATCCGTAAATGAGAGTGACATGTGGCGGATTGGCTTGGTACGAGAAGGCGTCCATGAGTCATTAGTCTAGATAGGATCCTATCGCAGCACGGGGTCCAAGAGGAACGACGTAGAAGTAGAAGCCCATTGATTTCAAAGTTCTGATGGGCAACGAGTTTCAAAAAAAAAAAAAAGACAATACGAGCGACTTGTATTCCAAGTGATGGCCAATGCATTCAAACAGGCTACATGAGTTCCCTCACTACCCACCACCACTATCCAACTCAGAGTCTACCCTTGGCGATAGGGTCTGTCTTGATCGACTCTTCAACTTCCTTGAACGCGTCGTATCCATACAGCCAAGGCTGTACCTCTGGACAAGTCCATCTGCTTGGGAAAGGCGCCCGCAATTCTTTACCTAGCTGGGACAGAAAGATGGCATCCCTAGCTTCCTGCTCGGGGCCGTCGTGCATGTGGAACGAGTCACGCTTCAACATACTCAGTAACCGTGATTCTGCAGAGATGGATGGATGAGCAACGTACCTGCTTAAATGTCTCCCTGACGATCGAGTCACCTCTCGCTTTGCGCAGCTGCTGATACCTCGCAAGCGCCTTGGGCAGGTCCTCCTTGCGACTCAAGTTCCCAAGGAGAAGTCCGAGGACCGCGCCATCTTCGATGGCCGAGTTTGCACCCTGTGCCAGATACGGCAACATGGGATGGCATGCATCTCCGCTAAATTCAATCAAAGACGGACGTTAGCTAGAGAGGCATCACCAGGTTGATTGTTGGCTAGGGAGACGAACACAAAGACAAAATTACCCTCATCGTTGACCCACGATGGCAGCTCGGATCCTATAAAGGTATACCATTAGTAACTCTTTCGTGTTTAAAATAGCTGCAACTTGACTCACTATGCATCAACTTCCATTTCTCTACCCCGTCAACCAGATCAAGGAATCGGTTCAAGGTAGGATCCCAGTTCTTGAAAAGCTCCTTCATCTGACTGACAGAGCCTGGTTGTCGGCTAACACCTTGAGGCAGGTCGTCGGGCACCAGCAGGACAATATTGTACTGGTTCCCCCCTCGAAGGGAATAGCCCACAACATGAGCGCCGGGACCAATCCAAAAGTGAACCTTTGGCTTGCTGATCCAGAGCCGCAAGTCGGTATCCGTCACCTTGTCGAGGTCGATGACCAAGCGATAGGCCAAGTCGCCTGTCGGTTTAGGCGGATCGCTGTTCTTGGTGAAAGAAGCCCGGCATTGAGACCAGATGCCATCAGCTGCAACAGTCAGGTCGGCACGTACTTTGTGACCCGACGCAGTTGAGATTTCGGGGGCATCAAAGTCGACATCGACGATTTTTTGGCCGAGCTCAAATTGAACTCCCAGTTCCTGGGCACGGTCATAGAGTGCCATCTGCAAATCCACTCGGTGCACGTCGATGAAGGGCGCGCCATATCTGGCACGGATCTTCTTATCAAAGTTGGCCTCTTCGGCAAGAATCTTGCCGGTGTAGCGGTGAACAATGAGAGATGTCGGCTCAGCGGCAGCTTCCAACAGGCCCTCGGCGACGCCCCATCGCTGGAGAATCTTGGTCGAGTTGGGCGTAAGCTGCAGTCCAGCTCCGATCTATTGTCCGTGACGCATCAGTGTCTGTGACGAGTGAAACTGGGGGGGGGGACAGACCTCGCGGAGCTCGGTAGCAGACTCATAAACAGTTACCCTGTGGCCAGATAGGGCAGAGGCAACGGCGGCTGCAAGGCCGCTGAGCCCAGCGCCTACGATGATGACATCTAGTTTAACAGCTTGATTCGCGTGAGGGGCTGCCTGTGACCAGAGTAAGCTGGGAGGACTTGATTAGGCCAGGGAAGTGCCTGGTGGATGGCGGCAAGTACCATGGTTAATTGAACAGATGAAGAAGCCGGGATATGCAGAACGAAGACTGACCACAAAGCCCCAAGAGGAGGGTTGACGGTTGAGTTGGGGGTATTTCGATTCGGGATCAACAAACCTCGGCTTCTGGCGCCAATGGAACTGTAGGAAATGCAAATATTCTTGGAGTAGCATTGACCAGCATTTCTCGCTTATTATAAGTGAAGCCCGGTGAACCCACTGAGTATCGGCGGGTTGGTCCTTGCGGATGACGATGGACTCGGGAGAAGCGTTTAGAAACTCTCCCCGCTTGTCGGAACAGATTTTCGGCATTTCATGATGAGTCAGCGGCTTACTGTAGCCGGAACTTACCTCGAAAGCGTAGTTACCGCGTAGAGACCACTGCAAAGACAAAGTGAGGGCGTACCCGACCATCTTGGCGCTTACTGGTAAACATGATAAAGTACGAGTGGTAGAAACTCTCCCGGTCTAGGTTGACAATGTGATGTCCATTGCAGCCGGCAACGGTACTTGCCGATAGGGTAGGTTTCAGCCAAGTTGGTTAACTGCTGGGAGAGAGATACCCTTTCTAATTCTAGCGCTCAGCATTGCCGAGATAGGCGGCTTGGAAACTCTGCTGTTCTACTTTGAAGAGGCAGAGAGACTTTCCCTAAAGGGTTTCTTGGTTGACTACTACTACATTGTCTGAAACGGCGCCCGACTGTAACATAACAATGCGGAAGTACTGTGCGGAGTACGACCTCACATGGTCTAGCCTGTTTAGATATGCGTATTTAATACTCCGGGGATACTCGGGGAAAGAATCTCCTAAAACCACTAACCCATAGTAGCTAAATCATGCAGTGGAGCGAGAATCCTTGGGGCCCCTGATTTTCATGAAGGCTGTGAGGCCTCCCCACATCTTTCGGCTGCAAGCTTGGTGTGTTCTACGTAGTATGCTCCTGTTTTTTGCTGCCTACCCCCGAGTGAGGCAGTGTTCGTGACTCGGCGTAAGTCAACATTTGCCGGCTTCAAGAGTGTCCTATCGGATGTACTGTCCCAATCGAGGCTGCAATACAACCGGCCCGGGGGCCGTCAATCGCGTAGGAGCCATTATCAATCTCTCTTCCCCGCTCTCTATCCGTTCTCTCCCCGGTGTTTCCCCGTACTTTCTTCCGCTCTGCTGGGACCTGTTCCTGCGGATGGCGTAGCTATTAGTTCGCGTAAGCTTGTCTTGTTACAGCAAAGCCAAGACCGAGAATCGCAAGTGTGGCACATATCGCGCCTCGGCTTTAAGAATAAGCGCCGCTGAGTAATTTCCACGAATTCTGCCTCGAGAATAGGAGAAGGCTTGTGTATGTATGCATCGAGTATTTAATAGAGTGTGGATGTATCAGGTTGTCAGCTCTCCTGGAATGCACTTCAATAGTTATTCAACATCTCTACAACCCTACTATCTCATTTTCAACCAACTCACCTCATCATGGCTTCAGCAGCGGTTGCAACCTCTGGCAGTTTGCCCTTGAATGGTAACACTCAAAGCAATTCCCGAGTCCCGCTCATCATCGACAACATTGCCATCCATGGCAGCTCAGACAAGGACTATTGCACCTTGACAGAGAACCACACCTTTCTGGCTGCCACTGTCGAACATGCCCAGAAAGCGGTAGAAAGCAGCGCTCAGGCTTTTGAAAAATGGTCTCGAACGAGCCCTTTGGAACGACGGCGACTATTGTTCCGCCTAGCCCAGGTAACAGAGCAGCAGCAATTCTGAAGTGTATTGATCGGTGCTGATCCGCAATCTCCAAGCTGCTACGAGAGAAAGGCAGCGAAGCAAAGCGCCTGATGCAGGAAGAGACCTATTGCGAGGCAGCATGGGCCCAGAAGAGCTTCAATGGCAGCGTCGCCTTGATCGAGGAGAACGCATGCCTGGCAACGTCTCAGACGCTGCAAGGCTCCATTCCCCATACCCACTGCGAGGGTGCGCATGCTGCCATCATCAACAGGCCCTTTGGCGTGGTTCTCGGGATTGCCCCGTGGAATTCGCCACTGATCCTTGCATTCCGGGCTGTCATCGCTCCCGTGGTAGCTGGAAACACAGTCATATTAAAGGTACGTTTGGAAGAAGAAGAAGCGGCGGCGGCGGCTTTCTGTTAACAGTCCTGCAGGGCTCCGAGTTCAGCCCCAAGACTCATTTGTTTGTTGCAAACTTGTTTGTGGAGGCAGGCTTCCCCCCCGGAGTCGTCAACTTTTTGCTTCATCGGCCCCAAGACGCCGCCAGTGTGGTCCACAGCCTCATCAACCATACGGCCGTGCGCAAGATCAACTTTACTGGCTCGACAAAGGTAGGAAGCATCATTGCCAAGGCCGCCGGTGAAGCGCTCAAGCCGGTGCTTCTGGAGCTCGGAGGAAAGAATTGTGTCCTGGTGCTCGAAGATGCCGATGTCCAAAGAGCAGCTGAAGGGGTGCTCGAGGGAATTACCGAGAATGTGGGTTTACCTCCCCGAAACCTGTTCACTGGAGCCCTTTATTATCGCATTCAGCCTGCAAACCACGATGTTAACTCTACTCAGGCGGGCCAAGTCTGCATGTCGACCGACACCATTCTCGTTGTGCAAGCAGTTGCGGACAAGTTCTCACAGGCTGTTCGTGCTCTTGTAGCTCAGAGGGGCGCAGACACATACCAGCTCGTCGGCCCTGGGTCAAACAACAGAGTCAGCTCTTTTGTAAAGGATGCAGTTGAGAAGGGTGCACACCCTATCTCATCGTCCACAGACCAAGCTAAGGCTGATGACGACAGAACCCCTGTCACTGTGCTGGAGGGCATTACTGAATCCATGAACGTCTTTTCTTCTGAGAGCTTCGGACCTATTGCGGGAATTCGGGTTGTCTCGGACGAGAGTGAGGCGATATCGATCGTGAATAGTCTTAACCACGGTCTCTCCAGCGCAATCTGGACCAAGGATGTGCATCGCGCCTTGGAGGTTGCGTCTCGCTTGCATGTGAGTGCCCTTCACGTCAACGATTCGACCGTCCACGACGAGGCAACTCTGCCACATGGTGGCACAAACCTGAGTGGATATGGGCGATTTGGAGCCGAGTGGGGGATCCGGGAGTTTTTGCAAACGCAGACAATCGTTCTCCATCCGTAGGCAGCAGGAATATAGTTTCGTCTTTTGAGTGTACCTGCAAGGACGAGCGAAAAGCTCCACTGTGCAAGCCTCCCAAAGACCCTTCGGAGGGAACTGAGAATGACATGGTACTCCTGTTGAGCTAAGCCTCGAAACACAATGACGGGTGGCACACTTGGTAGTATCAATAGAAGCTTCACTTGTTAATTTTTTCCTAGACAGTCCGCTCCTCGATCGCGTGTACAGCATGGGATACCTCTCGACACTGAAAAGAGTCGGATTGTAGCCACGGCGTAGGTTGGCGAGGTTTCGAGATGTGTAACTGCAACAGGGATATCTAGTGACTCAAATTGCAGTAGAGAGATAATTTCCATTAAATAAAAGTCTAAACATGCATGATACTTCTTCTGACGGCGGCCTGCTCCAATCTATTACGATGGCAAAAGATCATCTATCCCCAAGGCTACGAGAAGCAACCGTAGCCAACCTCTACCACGACTTGACTATTGATTTTTCCTCATACGTCCCCCATATCTGTAGAATACAAGCGGAAAGGGAATCATGCCAATGCAAATAAACCCCAGTAGTGAGTTTCCCCATCCAAGCCCCAGTGCATCATACATGGGTTGACCGGCCAGCGGCAAAAAGGCACCAGCAAGGCTTCGAAAAACGGTACTGGCGGCCATGGATGATGCGGCTTCCGCAGGGTAACAGTCCACAAGATACGTGGTGATGGGCAGGAAGAGCCCGATAGCGCCAGCACCAAACGGCATCAGTGACAAGATCGGAGATATCCAATGTGTTTGATACTGGGCGCACCATCCATACCAGAAAAAGGTCACGGGCAGAAGGCACCCGAATAATATGGCCGTGTACAGGCGCATCTCGGGCTCAAACTGTCCGTTGTTGGCTCTGGCGAGACGGACGACGGTGCGGTCAGAGTATCGTACGATTCCAGCCCATCCCAGGATATTGCCGAAGCCCAGAGAGATGTACACAAGCCCGCTGGTGCCGACGGAAAACCCGTACGTGTCTCGAAAGACAACCGGGAGTGTGGTGAAGAGCAGGTACATGACTCCGTAGACGAAGGCAATGTACAGGGAAAGGAAGAAGACCATGGGCGAGCAGAAAAGCATCCTGATGGGTGATAAAAGGCTGCGGGTCAGGAGTTGGCGTTTCGTTTGGGTTCCGGCCCCCTGATAGCAGCTTCTGAGATCCTCTCGGCCGAGGCTCTTTTTGAGGCGAGCAACCTTGCGCTCAATCAGAACCTTGTGGTTGGTTTCAGTGTTGAAGATAAATAGCAGAGTTGAGATGAGGGTGCCCAGCATGAGGACGATCCAAAAGTCCCACCGCCAGCCAATGTTCTCGGCAATGAAACCTCCGGCAAGGGGACCGAACGTAGGTCCTGTGGGCATCAGAAGGATCAGTCTCTGGATTCTTGAAACGGACATGCCTTCGTACCGAATATGGGCCCAAGCGACCAAATTCCCATAGCAAGGCCACGCTCTTCAGTGTGGAACACGTCACCAATGACTCCCCCTCCAAGTGTCTAACGCAAGCACACCAAATGTCAGCTCAAGCAAGCAAGCAAGCAAGCAAGCAAGCACCGAGGCCTCGAAGAACTGTCCCACTTGAAATCCTCGGCTTCCTCAAGGATCAGACTCACCAGACAACCAGCGCCACCAACGCCACAAAAGAATCTGAAGACTATCAGGGTCTGAATGCTCGGGGCTAGAGCACATCCAATCTGCCATACGCAAAAGAATGCGTTGGACACATCAAGCACCTTCTTTCTCCCATACATCTCGGAGAGTGGAGCCAAGAACAGCGGCCCAACGACATAGCCAAGAAGATATATGCTGACGGTCATATCTCCAACTATATCGCTGGTGTTGTCGAAATCCTCGTTTACGCGGCCGATCCCTGGCGACAGGATGGACGATGCAAAGGGACTGACGAGAGTCATGGAAGCAACCAGGACGACCAGGCACCACCTCTTGGTGTTTGAGAAGTTTAGAGGCATCTCCGGATCGTCCTGGGCCTCCCACCCCACGATCCCCGCAGCCAAGTCGGTGAGAGGGAGATCCGAACGAGCTAATTCGTTCTTCCTCCTTCGACCAGTCGCAGATGAAGAGATTCTAGAGCAGACAAATTCGGCAATGCCGCCATCGCCCAAGGCATCTGTTCCTTGCGTCTGCGGCCCGTGTCAGCTACGACTGTTCCAGACGGTTGGGCACAGAAAGAAATACCTACCTCGTGGCGCGACAGTTGCATCTCGAGGTCAGTTGGTGTCTGATTCGGATTCGGCTCTGGATGGCCTGAAGAGCCCATCGCCTTCTTCTCTTCATCTTGTACCACGGCATTGTCGGTCTTCATGGACCGCGTTGAGGACGTCGTGGCAGACGAGGTCTGCTCAGAGGACGGACGGTCACCCAAGCTGGCCGCATCACTCATGTTGAGGGGTTGGTGGGAATAGAAACAAACAGTAAAACTCGAATTGGAATGTTTACGTTTCATGAGTTCCAGTAATAAATAAAACAGCACGCACTCTCAATTCAGCGCAGAGGTCGTTCCCCGCTGATTGTTGCCTCGGGAAAGATGCACATTCGTCGCTGGACTCGGTGCTTCAATACCAATTGGCCTGAAAGATGACGTGCGACTGGGACTCCGGAGTCCGATCAGACCCGCTGACAAAGCAAGGATGGTAAAGAAAGGTTTCTGCTGTCAAGATCCTGGAATTACTAGAAGACGTTTGGCCAATTGTGGCTGGAAGAGTTGGCTAGGAACGAACGGCCGCGACCCGGGACCTAATGCGGGACGGCGTATTTGGCAAGTGATCCGAATACATGGCTTCGGTGAATCGGTTTGTTTGGCCGAATCAGTGGTTTTAATCAACACTCCGGCGCTTCGGAGACGGAAGACTCCGACGCAACGGCCGGGGCCCCGGGGAACGGGCGGGGAAGACGGGAGGCGGGAGACGGGGGGCGCGAGAGCCGAAGAGCGAGTGCCGAGGGGCGGGGAAGCCAGGCTACCGGTATCTATCTGGTCTAGCTTTCCTTTTCAGGGGATAAAAGATGAAATGAAGGCCCCCGACAAGTCGTGCGCAGGACAAACATCCGCCGCCTCATTATCGGCCCTCCAATATCGCCTTCACCGTCGCGTTCCCACATACTCACACATGGCGAATCCTGCTAGCTTCCGAGGCGTCTACAAGACCCTGGGCAAGCAAGAGATAGACGCAGACATATACTTGCCCGAAGCTGCAAGTGACAAAAACAATGGGCGGTGTCCGGTTCGTATGTGAGCCCTGCTGGCCAGTTCAGTTCAGAGGACTCGTGACTGACCTGTCATAGTTCTGAACTTTCATGGAGGAGCATTCATGCTCGGCTCCTCCAAGATGGCCAACAGAGATCAGGTCAACGACTGCTTGCAGCGTGGATGGATTGTCGTCGCCCCGAACCATCGTCTATGCCCTCAGGTTGATCTCATAGAAGGGCCGGTTCAAGACTCACGCGATGTTCTCGCGTGGATCTACGACGGGGGGTTGCAGGCTGCTATATCTTCTCACACCAGCACCAAATACGTTGTTGATGTTGACCACGTGTTTGCGTTCGGCACGTCGTCGGGTGGAACACTATCCCTCTGCTTGGTACGTTATGTGGACAGCGGACATGTTTGCTTGTTGGGACGGGAGAAGAGGCAGCTCAGACAGTGCAATCGGGCTGTGCCCGATGACGAGAAAACGTCGACAGCATCCACGCTATACAAATCACCAGCTGACTGGGAGGCTAATCATCTTTCCAGGGTTTTGGCGTTCCCCGTCCAGTGACTGGTATATACAGCATGTATGGAACAGCCAACTTTGAGAGTCCTCTGATGAGGAAGAAGGTGCCTCCTCTGGCAGCCATCATCCCCAAGGACGTCACTCCAGAATTCTTGAACCAGGTCTATCATGAAGATCCCATCCCCACCGAAGGAGGCTTCTCCCTCGAAGGTCAACGGGGCGGAGGGCCGGATTTTAGCGACCCGCGCCAGGCCTTTGTTCAAGTACAGATTGCCAACGGGACCGTATTGGATGCCATCCTGCCGTCGGGAGATTTCGACAAAGTCGATGCCCTCAAGAATATCAGTCCCTCGTTCCCGCCCACGTTTCTGTGCCATGGAGCAGAGGACAAGATGGTGCCGCTGGAGCTCAGCGAGGATCTGTACAAGGTGCTGCGTGAGCATGGGGTCAAGTCTGAGCTCAAGGTAATTCCTGGGGAGGATCATATATTCGCTACGAGGATGAAGGTGGGATCTCAGACGTGGAACTTGCAACGGGAGGGCTTTGACTTTTTGGAGAATCTGATTACTAGGGCATGAGAAGCAAGTAGGCAAACAAGATAGTTCGCCTGCAGTCATTTATCTAAGATTTCCTCCATGCAAAGCGGCGCCGCCCGATTTAAGATAAGAGAACGAAACGACCAAACAAGCATGCCTTTGAAGCAAATAATTACAACCGAAAGTCGACAGATTCTTCCCAGACACCAGTACCTTGACTCGTGTAATCACTGTCATGGGACTCGCTGTCTTCTGGAGGGCCCTCAGTGAAAGTCTCGTCCTTACGAGCCAATCAAATTTGGGGGCCAAACCTGGTATCCACAGCATTGAGTTTTAATGCCGTCAAGTGTTGATAACTCTATTCTTTGCTATTGTGGCTGACGGCCTCCTTTAGAGATGTGATTGAGATCAACAAGAAAAACCTGGTGCTCTCTTGGCGGCGCAAACAGGCGCCCAGTTGAGAAAGGTGCGTCTTGGCAGTCAGTTACTCAGCATCTGGGTGCAAGTTAATGTTGGCACGTCCACACGCATGGCCAAGTCGCCACTCGCTACTGTTTCGTGAGATCCGGACACGGGGATGAATCTTTACCCCCATGCGAGTACTGAGAACGTCACCACGTTCAGCCGCATTAACAGACCGCACCTCTACACTCAAATAGTGTGGAGACATTCCCGGGTTCTTTTGTTGCCCCCAGGGAACATTACCGGGCGGGGCAACGTCAAACATAAGTTGGCGGTGACGTAGATTAGAGGGGAACATGGTGGATAATCTGATCTTCTGGGTTGCATCAACTCAATCTTGGAGCGAGGTGTCAGCAGGGGTATCAACACTCTGGTGACGGGGATAGGGGCATTCCGGATGGGGCCGAGTTTCGCGCTTGATCACTCGGCGGAAGTTTCACGTGCTGTCTGTCACGGTTGCATTAGTTACCCAGTCTAACTAGTTTCTGCTCCTGATCTCCATGTCACCTTCCTGGTGATCGATCGCCGATGCTACAGGCCTCTTCCAATCCCAGACCCTGCATTTCCAATGGAAAACTGTTTTCTTCCAGAATAGTCAGACGGATCAGTGATAGTGATGTACATTAAAATTCCGGTTTTAGACCTAAGTCGGTTAGACTCGTTGGAATGGGTTGCAGGGTATTTCACTTCCCCCTTTTCAACGTTCAATGAGATATGGTTGTCTCCTCCACGAGCCTGTATTTTCTTTATGTGATAAGTTAAAAGGTCAAACACTACTCTCCTTGAGCTATATGAATTGACAATTTATATTAACAGGGAAGTTGATGATTCGTGGCAGGTTGTTGCCGATCCTTCCTTACTGTGTATCTGTGAAACCATTGTGGGGCATAGTAGCAGTATTATTCACAGGGGTTAGGAACGTGACGGCGTGCCATTGTTAAGGCTTAGGTATCTTAACACAATGGTGGAGTTCAATGAATTTGGCCAATCGTGAATTTTACGCAAAGAGAGGAACCACAACTTACCGTTTACAACCCCATGCGACCTGTACGTAATCGTTAGTTGTGAAATAACATTCAAAACCCCCTGAATGCTGCGTGCCTTATTCTAACGTCGTTCTGCCTCCCCTTCCAAGCGTGTCTTGTGACTTGTCAAGTTTCCACAAGCTCAATTCCAATTTCTCAATCACCATATAGAAGGGCACTATAGTGCAGTCAATTTATTTCAACACTTGCTAACATATCCCTTCGATTGTCAGGAGGCTCCAGTAGATAGCTCGCCCCATATTACCCCTGTCACGTGAGCAGTACATGCGGGGAACATAAAGATGTGTCATTAATCAAGGGGGGCATGTAAGCAATGTGATGTCGCGCTTTGTAACTCAAAATATTGTTGGGACTTCTATCACAGGCTAATTTAGGTGGAGAATAAGGTACCTTTCATGCTCTCATATTTGATTGGCTAGACATCCCTGTAGTGACCTAACTGGAGCCTCCTGACAGTCGAAGGGATACACATATACTAGGACAGACTAGACAACCATCAGACCAGGCATGTTCACGGTCGCCTCTTGACAGGTCGGGCATTGAGGTCGTCGTATGGCTTCGGCGCCCCTGTTCCAAACTTCTCCTGGATCTCGGGTGTGATGCCGGCATAGTCCACCAGGGGCTTCCTGCTGGCGAACTCGGACGCAGGGACCTGAAACCGTGATTAGCCATGGGTTCCCGTGGTTGTGAGTGGGCTCTCTTGGACTTGTGCACTTACCCAGTTGCCGTGGACGCCGTCTCGAAGCCTCAGCGGAAGGTCGATGACGCTGACAGGACCAGCCCTGATGTTCAGAGCATCCAAGATGACAAGGAAACCCAGCGTGGTCTTGTGGTTTCGGCATGAGACGACCAAGTAGCCGTCTGCTTCCGGCGAGTCAGGGGCGCGAGGAACAAAGCATGGCTCGCCGACCGTGATGTCTTCGCCCGCGTGCCACACATTGGTAACCCCCGCACCTATGTCGATGTGAAGAATGGCCCCAAATCCGTTCGGCCCAGGAAAGCCGCCGCCAAAGGCGTGGTTGTAGGGTTTTGTGGTGTAGCGGTCATCGCACCGGGCCATCTCACCAGCAATATCGCTGATGATTGCTGGCGGCTCCAGCTCGGTCGATTCGGCCTTGGGGTCGATCTTGAACCTCACAAACTTACCCACGGGTGGTTGTCTTGGGGCGATATTTTCGAGCTCCGGATGCTTTGTGGGGAAGGCCCCTAGGGCGTCAATGTCGTGAAGGAAGACGTCGATGTAGATGCAGCCGTCCTCGCCGTCAAAGTGGTTGCACACGTGACCCCAGTAATGGTTCTTCAGAGAGGTGAACCATCTCGCGTCCTCGGGCTTCGGGTTTCGGCGCGGAAGCACACCGAAGTGGTTGGCCTAAGCAGTCAGGGGTCAGTCCGAGTTGGCCTAGTCTTGTTTGGAACAAATTCGGTTCCTTACAAGGAAGGGATTCCGGCGGAAGTGAGTCCCGTTCTCCTTCTTCATGTAATCCAAGTCCAACTCATGCGGTGTCATGCCAAAGACGACGTAGCTGCGCACCGAGTCAGTACAATGCTCCAGTTGGAGGGGCAAACGGGGGGGGGGAGGGGGCATGGACTTGTCAGTTGCCGCCATGTCATGGGTCCAGGAGACGATTGGGGTCTTGATCCAGCACTCGTCAAGCAGTTTCCCCTCTTTGTTGAAGCGGTAATACGCTAGATCATTTGATCTGCACTACCATCTCAGCGCGCTTGATCACGATCGTCGTGGTAGATCAACGTACCCTAGGCCAGAAGCCTCCATGCCAAATCCCATCATCTCGCCCGTGGTGACGTCGGTCTTTGGGTGGGCGCAGAATGTCTTGGCTGTCACCTGGCCTTCGAAGTCATATGCGCCTGGCATCGTTTAGCTCACTCATCTCATCTCATGTGGAGAGCAATGGGCTGGGCTCACCGATAGTGTCCAGAGTGTCAGGATCCAGCAGGAACGGCGGGCTGTCTTCTTTCAGTACGAGCAACTTCTGTTGCCACCACTGAACGTGCGTGTTTGCAGTAGACTGGATTTCATCAAAGACGCGAGGATCGCCTGAGTACGGATTCCGGTAAGTACCCCATAGAGGTTGGCGAGCCGCTCGTTCCATGATGAAGCGTGGTGTTCGGACAAACTTCTGCTTCCAGTCGACCACACCATTCGAGATCCTCCAGGCGTTGACGGCGCCGTCTCCGTTAATCCAGACATCGTTCCTGTTGCGATTGGTGAAGATGTAGTCGCAAATCATGCGGTAAAAGGTTCCGTCAATGCACGTCGGAATCTTTCCATGGACGACGCAAGAGGCAACTTCTGCATCATACCGTGTGGGCTGGTTGGTAGGAAGAGCGCAGAGAGGATCAGCAACGTCAAAGTGAAACTCGTCACTGACAGCAAGCGACTCCTTCTTTCCATCCACGGTTGCGCCAGCCTCAGATACCATCACCTTGGACTCTCCCAGCCGCGGAAACCGGTCCCATTGCGGCGCAGGGAGCTGGTACTTGATCGTCATGTTGTTGGTGTTTTTGCTTTGAGAAATGCACGAGATGAAAGATGTAGTTGAAAGAACATTGGGGACAACAACTCGACTGACTCGCCTGATAGTTAAATACTCAATCAAGATCAGAAGAAGTGCTTATTCAGCGGTATTCGGCCTTCTACACTTGACAGCGAGTCGTAATGGCTCGGGGTTTGACTGGTCTCCGGCCCGTGGACTCCAAGAGTGAGTGCGACCGGACTTTTGATCTCAGTGCTTGTGCGGAGGGAGCAGTCAGGTAAACCCCCCCCCCCCCCCCCTTCTTGCTAGCACAGCTATTAGCAATAAAGTACTGTCCACTGGGGACAGCGCGCAATTTGCTAAGAAGACTCGCCACTCCTGCCTGCAACCCCCGCTTTGAGCTGCGCCTCAGATACCCCAACCTCCTTTCGCCCAGACAGGCAGACGACGTATAACGTATTTGCCGATCACCTTATCCGAGATCGTGCCAACCGAATACCGTAGGTTCATGAAAGAACAGCGGTGTGTACCCCGCAAAAGCCACCGCGGCTGATGGCGCCCTGGCTAAACGCATTGAGCGGTACCTCCATGTCATGATTTGACATTGGCCACTCACATGTCCCTGATTACGATGACATTGCCGAAGCCGGGACCAAAATCAGGGTTACGCCCGAGCGAAATCAATAGAATGGAAACCAAGGGGCTTGAGGGGCTTCAGGGCTCCAAGCCAGTCCCGCTCAATGCCCCGAAGCACCCCCGGAGCATTTGATAAGCACTTATAAATGGCCAGGATTATCATGTCAGGTGAAACCAGCTGCAAAAAGGACAGGGTATGTATGCAACGAAGCGAGAAGATTGGGCACACTGATTCTCATGGATATTGCAAGGGAATAGTTATAGTTCTTGACAATTAAGCTCCAGTTTGAGCACCAGTCCACCATCGTTGTCACATCGACATGGCAAGGTATTTTTGATATGAATCAGAGGGGTGTTATTTTCATCAACTCGAGAGACAACGACTACAGTATCGGGCCCAAGTAAACATATCGATAATACATAATAGCACATCGTATCAGACCACCATCTTCCCCCCAATCCTTTACTTCTCGAGGTCTGCAGCATCCACCCAGTTGCCGTGAAGTCCAGGCCGCAGACGCAGAGGAAGCTTGACGATTGCGACCGGCTCTTGGAACTTGTTGACATCGATGATAACCAGCTTGCTCCTCATGGCCTCGTAGTCGTTCACCAGGACAATCAGGAAGCCGTCGCCCTCAGGGGCATCCTTGGAGCGAGGGATGAAGGCAGGCTCTTGGAATCCAGCGCGTGGGCCGGCGAACCACTTCTCAAATTTGCCCGTCTCCAGGTCGAGATGTCCTATGCCGTTGAAGAAGGCGCCGGGGTTGGTTGCCATGACGGCCGGATAGTCGGTCCCCAGAGTTGGATCCATGAGGATGTTGAAGACGTGGCGATAGCGTCTTGTGGCGAAACGATCATCGATCCTGCTGAATTCGCTGTTGACGTCCAACATGATCTTCGCTGGTGGAAGCTCGGCCACATCAGAATGGGGATTGATTGTGAACCTCTTGAGCAGTGATTGAAGTTTGGTCATGTCCGGCTTTACGCCGTCCTTGTCAGGGAAGAAGTCAAAGGCATTGTCGCTGGCGATGGTCAGGTCCACCAAAAGATCGCCGTCCGAGTCTTCATACGCGTTCGCAGTATGGCCTGGGAAAGCATTCGGGGCATGGAAATACTGTCAGACTGGTCAGCCCCTGTGCCCATTACGGTCAGACTGACGCGACTCTCTCCCGTACCTTTACATCCTCGGGCTTTCCTCCTCGTCTGGGCAACACTACAAAATAGATGGGCATGTTTGGGTCCCAGTACCAATGCTCTCCTCCGTTCTTCATCCGCTCCGGGTCACAGATGTGGGGGATCAACGGAAGGACGACCTTGACTGCATTAGTCACGCAACTGAGAGTTGGTCGAGGATGCTTACCCAGTTTTCAGTAACGGCAAAGTCGTGGATCATGGACAGTTGGGGTTGCTTGAACCAGAGCTCCTCCGAGATGACACCGTCCGGCTTGATGGAGAAGTAGCAGATGTCAGTGGTGGCAAGCCCCTTGGCCTCATAACCAAAACCGATCAACTCTCCGCTGACTGCGTCGATCTTGGGATGAGCCGTAAACGTCTCGCTCTTGAGCTGGCCATTGAACGTCTCGACTCCTAGTGTCTCCAGAGTCTCCGGGTCCATGGCGTAAGGGGGAGAGTCTTCCTTGCACGCCAGCATCTTTCCATTAAAGTACACAATGTTTGTGTTTGCCGTTGACCGAATCTTGAAGGGTTCAGCGTCTGTGTACTCGTTGCGATACTTTCCTGTGCATTGTAAGCTGACTGTTTCCTTGTCGCTCTCGTCTGACCAACTTACCAATCAACGCTCGCCTCGCCTGTCTCTCTCGAACAAACTTTTCCGTTCGCACATATCGCTGCTTGAAATCGACATGGCCATCCTTAATTCGAAAAGCGCCGATGTTGCCATCGCCGTTGAACCACTAGCAGCACGTTAGGGCCAAATTCCCGCTACAAATTGGAGGGCTGCACTGGATTACAATGTCGTCTCTCGCAAAGGGTGCCACTTGAGGATCCGGCATGTTCCGATAGAAGGTGCCGTTGATCTCCTTGGGGATCTCTCCAATGGTCTCCAGGTCATACACCTCGCCCTCGAACCGACAAGGCTCCATGAACCCCCTGAAGTACTCGGTGTCAGGAAAGGCATTGTTGCTGGATTGGAAAAAGTGGCCGGCCATCTTGGCGTATGCTGGCATAGAACGAGAACGGGTTGTTTGTGTAGGTTGTGAAATGTGGTCAAGAGAATGCGATAGTGCTCTGGTAAGGAGTGTCTGTCTACACTTGCAAGTGGTTCATGTGTTTCTTAAATACACTGGAACTATGAAGCAAGGAGAGGTTTGATAGTTTGTAATACGTAACGAAGCATTGGATGTCTGACAACAACGGACGGCGTTCGTCAGCTACATCCGTATCCCCGTATTACCGGGTCCCGTAGCGTATGAAAACGCTGGGAAACCCGCTAAGTCAGCGGCCGCCAGCTTCATGGGGCTATATCAACGCATGTGGCTCGGCTTCGCTCGGTCTCGGCACTACGGAGCGGTTGAAACGGCCGTATAATGGCTGTTTCTACCTTGTCGGTGCGGTGGCCGAACACAATGATATTGCTGATTGCAACAGCTGGTTGGGTTTCCAAAACCTCGCCAAGTCTAGTGCTGCATTTGCGGGGAACAGCTAGCTTGGTGGCAATTCTTTTGCCCAGTTGGTTCGGTTGTCTAGGGGCTTGCGCCACGCGGGGCTTTTGATGGGGACGTCCGGGCGAGGTAGGTTTGGCGATTCTTGGCCAATCTCTTTCCGCTAAGTCAGCGGAAAGGCGTAAGTCAAGGAGGAAGATCCATAAAGGGGTCATGTTGATGAACAAGAGGGGATTCAACACACCGGGCCCCAGCAGCCGGCGTTCGTTCTCGGCAGTGGATTCCGGAGAGGAGGGAGGCTAATCCGGCACGATCTCAAACTAATCCCCATCCATACCATTCGGGGGTAGCCCGGACCGGAATTCCTTGCTCACATTGACGTACCGCAAGTCCACTGACCTGAGCCACCCTTGCATGTCTGGGACTACCACTTCAGCCACCCCCATGAGTCAGTAATCTCCGGCTTACTCCCCCGGAGGATTAGATCTGCGCCACTAAGACTTGAGGAGAGGAGACGCCGCCTTAGAGTGAACCCCCCCGCAGCGATGCAGGGAATAGAGAACTACGGTATTGCTCGTGCCGCGCTGAGGCATGACTGTGAAAAATCACGGAACCCAACGTACCTAGAAACTATCCTCGGTACGACAAGATGAGCAGAAGAGACGGGCTATCTGCTCTGTATACCGTATCACCTTACCAAATTGACCGAAGGTAGTGGGCCTACTGAACCTGTTTGGCTCTCAGGGTTTGTTGTCAGGGGCCACTGTGGGTTTGACGCAAGCTGGCCACATGAACTGTGACTGGACCAATAGAGCATGGTATGGCAAGGGTCTTCAGTGCCGACCACGTTTGGCCAATTTGTCGAGTTGATACGGTACGGCATTGGGTTTTTTTTTTTTTTTTGAATGCCCATATTGTGTTAAAAACTGTGTTCAGAGGACGACCACGGAAGAGATAAGAATAAGGAGTCAATTAGACACGAGCAGTCATTGATATACCAAGACGAGTCTTCCCAGGTCTCAGGGCTTAGGAGCTTCGGGTGTTGGAACTTGACCCCTGCCAAGACTAGCAATATGATTGAGCAGCCATCGGTTTAATGCGTCTCTGCCCCAGGCCCAACAGCCATCTTGAGGACTCCTTCATACCCCTTCCGTACTCTCCGCCCGTAGAAATAGAAAGGGATGGCAAGCAGGATGGAAATGCTGCACACCATGAACATGATCATGTAGACCTGGATCCAGCCCTGGGCTTCCACCCAGTCAACCGCCACATACAAAAAGATGAAAGCGACGATGTTCTTGGTGACGTTGATGGAAACAAGAAGCTCCTGAACGAAAAGAGGGTAGCAATCGACGAGGTACGTCATAGTGATATTTGGCGCATAAACGGTGCCGAAAGACACTACAAGCAGCCTCGTCAGTATCGCCCGTGATCGTGTCTGTCCATCTTCAAGGTGAACTTACCCATTCCAAACCCCACGGCGACAACAGCCCAGTGAAGCGTCCTGTCACAGGCGAAAGCAACCAGGATGCAGCCAGCGGGTGCGATTAGACACCCTGGAATCAGGGAAATCAAGCGCTGCTCTGGGATGAAGACGCCGCGGTTCTTGATGATGAGACGCGCCGTCACGACATCGCATATATATCCACCTCCGTAACAGGCTATAAAGAAACTGATGAGGGCGGCAATTTGCATCAACCCAACGTAACTTGCAGGGAAGAGATAGGGGGGCGCAAGGAGAAGGTTGGGGAACCCAAAGCTAAAGTACCGCCGAGTTAGTACTGGACAAAAGCCAATTCCGCATCTTGATCATGTGAAGAGAAATGGGCAAACAGGAGCAACATACATGAGAGTAACTTGAGAGGCTAGCGCGCTGCCGTAGAGCAAAACCATCCAGAGGACCTGGCCGCAACCAAGGAACACAAATGGGATGACAAATGCTCTTGGGAGGCTCACCAGAGGGTTATAGTGGACAAACGACGTCCAGATGCCTCTCCAGGAGACGAGTGTCGGACTGGTGCTGCCTTCACGAGCCTCGAGGCTTTCGGCGATGGTTTCAACCCCATGGGCCGACCCCTCCATGTTCTCCTTTGAAGGGTCCCTTTCGGTGATGTTATGGCTTGTAGATTGCGTGTCAGGCAGTGGAGGGCGATTGAAGGAAGATTCCGGGTAGAAGAAAAAGATGGCGAGGAGATCAAAGCCAGCAATAGCAGCGCAGAGCCACACGAGGTCTCGCCAGCCGTGGGGGCTATCTTCAACCATGAAACCGCCCACCAGCGGGCCAACGGCTGATCCACTGGAGATGAAGATGACATAACTAAGGAGCAGAATCCGTCAGCAACCCTGAGCATCGTTTTTGAGGCCAAGGCAGATACACATACATTGACATCATGGCTCCTCGCTCGTGCAGGTAAAATATGTCGGATATAATGCCAGGTACGATGCTCTGGAAAGTTTGTCAGAACACAGGAAACGTCAACTAGGTAGTGGGCTTACCTCGCCAGCCGAGGACGCAAAGCCGGTGATACAACGACTGGCCAGCAGCTCAGCAAATGTCTTGACCTTTGCTGTCCAGATCAAAGCCGCAAAGAAGATGGTCATGCCGACGAGCATGGTACACCTTTTGCCATACTTGACAGACAAAGGGACCCAGAACATGTTGCCAACTCCCAGGAAAAGAAAGTTCAACTATTGCAGCGTTGGATGGTTAGAGAGCTGATCAAACTGTCATCTCCCAGTCGGCCGAGTGCACTCACAGTCATGATGGTGTTGACCTCAGAGGCCGTCTTTTGGAACTCTTGCTGCAGCGTGACTGACGCAACCGAGAGGCCAGAACCAGCAAAGTTGGCGGCAAAGTTGGAAAACGCCATGGCAACCAAAGCAATGATCTTGAGCCATCTGGGCCATCGTAGCGGATCCTTGGGGTCGTCAGATGGTGGTGGCCACAGTGCTAGGCCATGGTGATGTTTGGAAGTAGCATCAATTGGAACATCCTCCGTCAGATGAAGAACTGGCGCACGGTTTCCTCCTGTTTCCATGTTGGAAAAGCTCATGACTAAATCGTTGAATATTGCAGAACAGGATACAGTTTACAAGCAAACAGGAATTGGTTGGAGAGCTTGAACTTGGGACAACAGGAGGGAGTGACCTACAAATAGTTAAGTTGGTCAAGGTGCGCCGCACGCTAACCACTGCGAGCTGAGATTGAGTTCTGACGACACTTGGCGATCCCAGAGAACGCGCGTGCTCGCGTCTCGGCTCTCGGCGTTTGAGTTCGTTTCCCCATGGGGTAGACGCTATTGACGGAGAATCAATCTGCCATTGGCCTTATCAACCGGGTTTAATTGCCAACCTTGACCCGCTGCAACACCTCCATCTGATCTGCCACACCCTACCGCACTAGCTCGCGGGGATAGATCGGGAAGGGGTCCCAGGTCTTACACCACCCTGATCGCCCGGCGGGGTGAGACGTCTAGTCAGGGTCTAGAACTGGAGGTGGCTTGCTGACAGGGGTATTGGCGAATTCACCAGCATGTCAAGGAAGCTCGCGGCTCGTCTCTTCTTTCAAGTGAAAAGTCCCGCTGACAAAGCTGAGAATGCATGCCCCAAGCCATTATTCCATGCCTGGGAACGGCTGCTCCCCTGCCTTATCATCGGAGCTATCGAGATCAAACTGAATCTCCTTGCCCATCTGACCAGCCCCGGAGCCAATCATGGCATTAAAAGGCTCCGCTGCGAGATTTTATTAGAAAGTAGCCACTATGCTAAAAATGCAGTGCGGCGCTGGGCATTAGATAGACAAATTCGAGCCACTTATACGAGCCCAGGGTCCTCAAGAATAGACTTGAATCGCATTTGCAAATATTAACTCTTCCTCTCTCCGTGCGCCCTATAGAGCTACTCGGCTGAGCAAGGTGCAGGACAGGGGATAAGTGACAACCCAGGCGCTATATTATCTAACTGCGCTGCCGGTTGGATGCAAGAGTCTACGATATGGAGACGTGATCTACATATAATCTCTCGACCCAAGGCATATACTCGTCTTGCATCCAGGAAGCCAACGCCCTTAATACGGCAAGAATGATATACATGCCGATCGAACCTCTCGTATCGCCTATTGCGATGCCTTCGACAATGTCCTATAGAGCCACCCGGGTCAGCCAGTCGTATCTAGGGGCGATGGAGGGTACTCACAATCCTATCTCCTTTATCGCACGCAAGCAAAAGGTGCCACTCATGCTCCATTATCAGAATCAGAGGTAGAGTGATGATAGGTGACTGAGACAAGATGCTCACGCGTTTGTGCCAGGCCGCAATCCAGACCCCTAGCTGAAGTCTTGCCTGTTCCACAGCCCCTCTGGCTATCTTGGTCTCTATCGAGATGCCGACTGGTTCGAATCTGACGGGTCCATACGTCGTCTGATTTACAGACCGCTGATTGTCAGGCAAACGCAACAGAACGTCACGGATCCGTGCCGAGGTTGAGGGAGATGGGTGCCCTCTGATGCCCCAGTCAATCATTTTTGATCGCGTAAAGTCGTAGTGAGAGGCAGTATGCATGTCAGGTACGAACGGCTTGCTGATGCGTGCGGAGGTAAGGATATCACGAGATAGGGATGGGAAAGGGGCCAAGGCCAGCTTTAACAGCGGTGCGTGGACTTCGACATTCCAAGCTGCCTCGGAGGCTTCTTCTGTCTGACACGTTTTCGCGGCCTGTTCGATTTCGCGGAGAGCCATCAGCTCTTTTATATGCGTCGCGGTTGAAGCGCCGTCTTCCCCATGGTCAAAGAACCAGTGAGGCTTGATCAGATTTCTTCTGTGCGTAGCCTTCAACTCTGCCTCGACAGCCCGGGGCAAGAATCCTTGGTGATGGGAGATATCGATGATGCGATCGTAGGTTGGGAGGATATCTTCGGGAAGCTGGGTGGTCGGATCCTCATCAATTGGCACAAAGTATACTGGCTTCTTGAGGAGCTGCAACGTAGAGCGCTTGACAGGACTGGCAGACCGGCCGTTGGAGGAACGCGCTGAGGATGCCGAAGAAAGACTTGGAGTTTGACGGAGAGGACGACCGGGGAGACTCATAGTGGGGAGATTATGGACTCGAGAGGAAGGAACGGGCGTTTCATCGTTGCCAAATGGATCATCGTCGATGAAGCCATTGCGATCAGACGGGGAGTCGGGCGTGTCATCTTGTCGGGGTCTTTTTGGGGATCGGTGAGGGTTTCTCGTCGGCGTAAACGAAGACGGAGGGGGAGTGGGCATATCGTCCCAGCCGAGTTTCGACTCGAACGAGCTTGAGGCAAGATTCGGATCGTAATGCTGCGGAGGGCTGGTGATAGAGTCTAGCCAGCCCTCAATCAAGGCGTCGAGCAGCTCAGTAGAGTGGTTCATTCGAGCACAAGGAAGGTCAAAAACAATGTGGAGGATGCATATGCCTGCATAGTCAAGTAAATATCGCGTACATGTAATTATTTTTTTGTCGCTCTTGAGAAAACGCCTGGGTCGTGGCAGTGGTGGCGGTGGTGGGAGGAGCTGCTTCGTGTTTATTTGGTAATAGATTAGATAAGGGTGTTTGGTTGCCAAGGAAACTCGTAGCATCCTCTCCAGGGTAGCCTTCACGTCTTAGCTCCAACTGCTAATTTACGCCCGGTTAGTTTTGAAAAGAGAAATTACCTTATGCTTAATTTTAATATCTGATCTTAGGTAATATTATTCCCTCCTTGATTTCTTTTTAATTAAATATTTCGAGAGCTATAATTAAGGCTTTCTTAAAAAGAATTAGAAAAGTATAAATTACTAATGAGCAAACCAAACACTTCATCTCTTTTGATAAGGCCCACGAGACCTGAAATGGCGCGTCAAGAGCTGCCTTCACGCGGCCATTACTTTTCCCTCTCGCCGACGCTTGGGACCTTGTTCGCCAAGGGTTGTCTAGTTCTCGGAAGCCTCTCCACTGCCAGCAGGGGCAGAGAGCATTCTTTTACCGACGACAGAGCAATCAAAATTATTGGCCTTCATACAAGCTGCTTATTCACAGTGCCGAACGATGCATACTCACCCAGCGACATGGGCTGTCCATCCACCCGCCGTGAGCGCCTGACGCCCTTCAACCGAGGTTTGAGGACCCCCGCGTGTCTGAGCCCACCCCTAATTAGTTCGGTTGTTTGATTCGATCTAACTTGCAGAGCATCAGCAACTAACTTTGTTTTTATTGTATTAACTTGGTGCTTTAGGGACAACCATCGTATGAGCCTCAACACTCTCAAATTACCCACACACTCAATATCTCAACATGATTACCTCTATTATTTAAGTGCCCATTCGCCGGACCACCTATTGATACTCCGTGGCCTTGGGGCGCTGCAGTACAACAAGTGATTGGGCGTTGTGCCATTACCGAACTGAGAACGACCCTGCTTGGATGGGGGAGAGCACTTGGGGCATGCATCAGGCTGAATCCAGAAAGTAATCATCACATCGAGTGTCTGGAACTTTCTAGGTATGTATCGGTTGGTATTACAACTCTGGTCTGCTGCTTGCACGACCTCTGCCTGAACACTTGGGTACCTGGCTTGGGAACAAACCGCGTGGGGGTTTATTCACACCTCGACTTGCACAAACCCTCTCAATGCACAAAAGCTTAGATCACGATCCCCAGTGTCTCTGATCCTAGTGGCGTGGGTACGCGTAAAAGAAACGCGCTGACGCGTTTCAGAGACACGTGTCGCAGGGGGACGCGCTGCAAGGAGACGTGTTGCATAGGTCTCTCTCAGCTTGGTCCATTAACTGAGCTGTTAGTACAAGTCTTTGCTGGCACTCTTGGTAGTAGTGGCGCACCCGGCCGAGGAGATAGATGGGTATCGTCACGGTCTCTCACAGCATAACAAAGAGCCCTGTTGTTGACTGTTGTTTGTTGTATACTCGAAGGAATGGTCAGTCGATTATATTCATCTACTAACATTTGATTTTATGACATGCATACGTGCTCAATTACTCCTGGTTTTGACGGCCAAAGCTCTCTCCTACGCGACGAGAAGCGGATTATTTCTTCTGCATGGACCTGCTCTTCCCAATAGAAACTTCGTTCTTCCTAGCATCTAATGGGGTACTAACTCAGAGACGATGTTTTGGGAGTATCGAAACCCAGGTCAAGCGTAAGCTTTTTGTCCGAAGCGAACTGAACGATGGTTCTCGTTGTGTGGGGGCTGCCAGAGTTGGCAGCTCCAGGCGACGTGCCCTCACTATGAGCAGCGGCTATTAAGCCACAGGTATGCAAGATGATTCAAATTGCTCCTGTGATTTGGGAAGTTGAAAGGTTGCGGCCACGGCATTGTTGAGTATCATGACGTCTCTAAAAGAGGCCATCAGCCACGATAACAAAGAACACAGTTATCAATACATGCTGGCATTAAAACCGAATGCCGTAAAACACTGTAACCTAGATATTATTAACCTTGTTAATCGGGCCGGCGTCGGTGGCAGAGGTGGTTGACGGAGTCAAGCAGAGCTAGAAAGGTTCAAAACACTTGTAGGAAAAAACCTGTTACTGTCCATCGAGTTCATGCATTGACAAAGTGGGTTATAATAAAAGATTGAGGCCAGAGGCCACAAGAATGATCTCAAAGGGCGCAAAGGAGGGGAGTTCGGAGTGAGTATCTGAGGCAGATATTGCGAGATAATAATTTCAGAGCTATTGAAGCCGGCCCACTAGACAACTATCACCGAGTTCTGGCATACATTTTCTCCTGCCAAGTCCAAATTTCACTGCCTAGATGAGTGAGTTTTTAGGGAAGGACTTGTTAAGAGTTGAGTGGCAATTCGATCAGAAGATTCATGCTTTATTGTTAGTCTTAATGACATCTCTAAAAGAGGGCATTAGGCATAATATTAAAGAATATAATTATTAATAACTACGTAATAATATTAAAACCTAATACTATAAAATACTTTAACTTAAATATTGTTAAGCTTTTATAGTAATAGCTATAAAAGTTTGATAATAAAAAGATAACGTACTGTGATGGTCAAGGTTCCTAACGTAGTAAACCGTAACCTGACTGGTTTATGTTAGCAGTTGTGACGGAGCGTAGCGTACTGAGCGTAGGGTGGCGTATTACGTCTGATAATATCAAGAAGTATTCTTAAGTAATTAAGTTGTATTGAAAGCTGAGGTAGCTAGAGTGTCTGTCTAAGGAATGTTGTGTGGTCTTTTATAGGCATGGTCTGGGGAGTATCTCACGATGGACATCGTGAGATATCGCCACATTCTCACTCGCACAGAGTGAGAGAGTGAGCGGGACGACGGGTTCCGGGGGTGAGCGGTAATATGTTGATCCGTGCCGTGCAGCGTCATGCATTCGGTCGTGGCATAGGTCGTGACAGAACACAAGCAATACACACAGATTGAAGTCATCCACAAGGGTAGCCCTACGTTCCGACCGGAGCACCTTCTGTAATTGGTATAGGAATTATTGTCGGAAAGCACGTGTGGCACCAAGATGACTACAATTGTGTTGTTGTTTTTGTTGAGTTCAATCTGACTGTCTGAGGTCATCGCCACTTATGATATACGCAGCTCCCCTTCCTTCTTGCCTAATTGGGCCAATTTCCTTCTTCGGGTTCTACGTGAGCTTGTTGCGTACAGGGCCCAATTCAACAATTATAGCCCAGTATTCTACGCTGTAGCGTGACGGCTTAGGCGCACCGTTATAGGTTCGGCGGTTATTAACTCTCCGTTATGGAGCTAAGTATCCGCTCCTTATTGGCTCGGTATTTATTAAGCTCCGAGGTCTGGTCTGGCATGCGTAACTTGGTTCAGCCCCTTTAAATGACGTGGGTTACGTACTATTTTTCCGTAACTCAGTAATTTGCTAGATTGTGGTTATTGCAAGTTATAAATAAAGGTGCTTCCTGTTGTCTACGATTTTTCACTAACCACTCTTCCATCCACCACATCAGTCATAGTATATCTTTAACAATCACTTATTATTCAATCAGGGGAATGACTTCAGTCAAACTTTTCCTCACCCTTCTGGGCCTTGCTGCAACCGGCCTTTGCTCCCACCCGAGATCCCAGTTTCAATTCCGACCGGATGCCCACTCAACTTGGGAAAATGTTTGTTTATTCCTATGGAAGTCTCTGAATTTATCTAATAAGCGTTCAGACGCGCCTTGCAGCTCGCTATGACCTAGTCGGAGATCAGAGCAATGCGGGCTCATTCTGGTATTGCTCCTTCTTGACTGCGGCTAGCGGCGAACAGTTTCTCGTCCTTCAACACGTCCTCGGATCGGCATACTCCCAGTCGACGTGCAAATCGTCCCTTCTGAACCTTCGTACGCTGGATTATTGGAACGATCTAAGCTACTGTCTGCCGGACAACTCATCCTCTCCCACAGCGGCGCCCATCAACATCAAGTACGAGAATTATGGAATCCGGGCAACATCGGATGATAAAATATCCTCTATGGATATCTTTGGAACTACGGAACATTACAGTTACGAACTGGCCTTTACAGCCAAGTCCAAGGTCTTGCTCAATGGGGGTAACGGTGTAATTACCTTTGGCCTCAACTTCGGAAACTCGACTGAATGGGCGGTGCCGGCTTTGAGAACAACGGGATCGGTGTCTTTGGGCGGCAGGACTTATAACATAGATCCTGCTCGATCGCTCACTTGGTACGACAGGCAGGCTGGGTTCACCGCCCCATCCAACTGGACCTGGTTTCAGCTTCATTTCCCAGGATCCAACATCAAGGCTAGTATTTGGGCGTTTGATCTCGAAGCCCCCGCATCGCCCAGCACCAACCGCTTTGCTACAGTCCGCGTCGGAGAAGAATCCCAGTACGTGTTGGCATATGACCTCAAGGCCGACTGGAAGAACACATGGACATCCAAGAAGACAAACGTAACGTATCCGCAGAGCTGGAGACTTGAGTTCGAAAACGGAGATGCTCTTAACATCGAGTCAGTTCGCCGAGATCAAGAGATTTACGGGCCCAATGCCGTCGGCGACAGCGTGTATGCCGGTTTCATCAATGCCAAGGGTTTGTTTCTTGGGCAGCGTGTTGGGTATGGACTTGTAGAGATGATTACAATCTACAATAGAAATTAGGGTTAGAACTAAGGTGCGACGATCGTGTAATTCCCAAGGGATAAAACGCTCATACTGAGTTTGTTAGCAGAGAGGATGCAGGCATTATCTTAAATAGGGTATAAGTTGTATCTAGTAATATACATAGAGTCATTAAGTATGACTAAGTTGTATGCCTTGAGGAACGAAAGGCTCCGAGTGTCAGACACGCGTGTTCGTATAATGATGGGGACAGATAGTCAGAAGATGGGGAGGAGTAAGAATGATTGATTTTGGATGATCATCATGTGTGTGACTGATCTGTAGATGTGTTGTCTCCTTCTTGTTCTTCGTTCTCCCTCCTCGTCTCTATATCTGAAGAGGCGAGGCCAAGATACTAGATCTGCTGATCCTGCAACAGGTCTGTAACGCTGCTCAGACAATTCATGTATCATCGTGAGACATCTTCCCTTGAGGTGGCTGCCTGTGTAACACCATCATGCATGCCACTTCTCCAACACGTGGATGGTACTACGAAGATGTACCTTGATTTGCTTTTATGTGACCATAATCCGGCATATTCGACAGCAGAGAAGCCAGAGTTCTAGGTCATATATAAAGTACTTTATCACGAATAATTTTAAGGAAGTAAAGATTCAAATTCCTTCCCTAAACTCTATTAGCTACTGCGCAGCATTAATACCAATCTAAACCCCCTTTATTCCGTATCGGCAGTTCGAGCTGAGCGTGACAAATCTGATGGTCTACAGCCACCACCGCGCCTTATAAGTCAAGACGCTCTGTCATTAGCTGCGGCGGTTAAACCCATGCTCGCCAACCCTATCGCCCGATAACCATTAAAGAAAATGATCTCGAAGCAAATACGCCGCCAAAGTACAAAACTTATAAATTCATAAATCAGTATTAGTACCAATCGATTCGTAGACATTCACTTTATATTCTTCCCTATTTTCAGCTCACTACAATCGTCATGGGGGCCATTTTGCTAATCGTCGGCTGGCGCTCATTTTAATCGTTGGCACATCCATGTCATGCAAGCGCCAAAAAATTTCCCATACAAAATTAATCGTCGGTTGCCAGCCGACGCAAGCCATAATTGTCAGGAACTGGGAAGGCTTCGGCAACTACCCGTATCTCGCGTCCCAGATCAACAAGGAGACCATTCTGGGTTACCAGAAATCTGTGATTACCATTGTCAAACATCTGGTTGGAAATGAGCAGGAAACAAACCGCAAGAGCCCTAGACTCGACTACTCTACCCACAATGCGTCGATATCGTCCAATATCGACGATGGGACAATGCACGAGCTCTACCTGTGACCTTTCCAGGATGCTGTTAGAGCCGGAGTTGGATCAGTCATGTGCAGCTTGACCGAGTTAATACCAGCGATGCCTGCCAGAACAGCAAGGTACTCAATGGTCTCCTCAAGACCGAACTAGCGTTCCAGGGCTTTGTCGTCTCCAATTGGGACGAGCAAGGTCCGGTATTGCAAGTGCTAACGCTAGCATAGATACGGTGATGCCGATTGCAAAGTCCTAGAACCACGGCAATCTTACCAACACGGTCAAGAACGGCACGGTGACTCAATCTCGTCTCAACGACATGGTTATCAGAGCTCTTACTGCCTGGTTGAAGTACGGAGATTTCCGCGGTATTGGAGAAGGAATTCCGACGAATGCGACCGTGTCTCACAAGTTTGTCAACGAGCGTGATCCCTTGGCTAGGCCGGCCATTTTTCAAGGTGCTGTGGAGAGGCAAGTGCTCGTCAAGAATGTCAACAAAACGATGCCACTATGTAAGCCCTAGTTTCTCTGTCTTTGGATACGATGCGGTAGCCAAGGCCAAGAACTCGCCAGACAACATCTTTTTCAGCTTGTACACGTTCGGCCTGGAGGCCGCCGGCAACTATCTCAATGGGTCATCCTTCATACCCAACAAGCTCTTCGATCTCTCCGATATTGGTATTCGCACCATGGAAAAGGCACCAGAGATCGCCCTCAATGGTACGCTTATCACTGGCGGTGGCTCGGGATCTACCACGCCGGCTTTTATCGAGGCGCTTCTGGATGCTATTTAGCGACAGGCTTACGATGATGATACCTACTTTTCATGGGACGTCCGCAGCCCGGAGCCAATCGTCAACCCAGCTAGTGATGCCTGCCTCGTGTTTATCATCGTCGTTAGTTCAGAGGGCTCTGACCGTCGCAACCTGATCGAGCCCTACTCTGACCGGCTAATTGAGACGGTGGCGAAGCAGTGCGCTAATACCATTGTAGTTATTTATTCCGTAGGTGTCAGATTGGTTGATCCTTGGTCTGACCACCGTAACGTTATGGCGATCATTTTCGGACATCTTCCCGGTCAGGACTCAGGCCGCGCGCTTGTTGAGGTTCTGTACGGCAAGCAGTCGCCCTCCGGTCGCATGCCTTATACCGTGCCAAGAAGGAGGAGGACTACGGTCATCTCGCGAACCCCGTCCATTCCAATAATGAGACGTTATTCTACCCTCAAGTCAACTACAATGAAGGCTTGTATATTGACTATAAACACGTCATCAAGCAGAACATTACCCCTCGGTTCGAGTTTGGTTTTGGCCTGACGTATACGACCTTCGATTACGATCAGCTGGATATCAGTATCGATGAGGCAGCTGCTGAGGCTGAATTGCCTCCTCGAAGCGACGTCATCCTGCCTGGTGATATTGATTCCCTCTGGGATGAGGTTGTCACCGTGACGTTCGATGTGAAGAACACGGGAGATGTGGCTGCCGCCGAGGTTGCGCAGCTGTATTTTGGTGTTCCGGGAGGACCTAAGAAGGTTCTTCGCGGATTTGAAAAGCGCGTGATACAGCCGGGTGATATTGGGCGTTTCAAGCTTCGTCTAACCCGAAGAGATATCAGCTTCTGGGACGTTGCGCGTCAAAACTGGGTGTTGCAGCGCGGGACTTACCACGTGTATGTCGGTAGAAGCGTGCTAGGTACACCGCTAACTTCAGCCTTCACGATTGAGTGAATCCTGGGTCGTAGTGGTTAATGTTGGCAGTGGGATCAGGGCATTATGCTGAGCAGGTTGGGTGCTATGTCTGGTGACGTTAAAAGATTCCTTGAGTGACGAAGTTGTATTAGTTGCTAGAGATATAGTCTACATAGGAAATGTGCGAAGGAATGTGATCTATACTGGGTGTCTCTGATCCTGGATCACGCCGATAGAGTGATTCCTGGGATAGGATTACTGCTGAGGCAGTAAACTAAGATAGTAGATTACATATGAGAGGGTGATTTTGTTGAGATCCGTGGTTTAACGGATCAATGACTATTCCGATCCATTGGTGGCTGGGATGTGGATGTCATCTTATCAATAGCTTCCGCTGGTTAGCGCGAGTCTTTTTCTCTTCTAATCAACTCAACATGCTCATTTCAACATTCCCTGCTTGGATGGAGCATTGAGTCGGTCCAATTACTGAAGAACTGGGTTAGGGGAGGGCGTGTTACTCTAGGGGGGCTATGCTTGAGTAACAAGGCTTGTTAGAACTTAGGGCAGGATCTTGACGCTGGGGATAGCTTCACGTGACCTATGATATATTAGATATCTATCAATCAATCAATCAGATCAGATATGGAGGTTAAATTATCAGTTCAGATCAGATTTGGATCCTGATCTGATTTGATTGATCTGACGGCAGCCCTGCTCTGAATGAGCGCCAGATCGGAACGATTTGTGCCGTGGACAACGGCGCCCCTTGTATGTTGAACACTTGGCAGTCCTTCCATGTATACACATACTCACCAACCAAACTAGGTCGACGACGCTGTGGAGTGTATCAGGAACTTCGCTGCGTTGGGCAGGCTGCCCCAGACGGCTGAGAACGGTGACAGCAGCAAGATCATCTGCCGCATACGCACCGCTGCAGTTCGCGCCAGGGCTAATGGAAACCCCAAGCTCACGGCTACTTCGTAAGACATTCCAAAGCCACGGGCGAGTATCAGAGCGCGCTAACCCCTGTCCTAGCAACGAGTCGGCCATCGCCTTGGGTTAGCTCATGGATCAGTGCACTAAGGATGGCAAGGTGGCAGGGTTCGCCGAGGTGGTATCGCAAGAAGGTCCAGCGATGCATCTTGATCTGCTGGAAGCTGAATGAGAAGCCCGCTGGCTAGATAGTAAGTCAGACTGGCCGAGAACTCACATCAAGGCACCTGTTTCAACCAAGATATAGAGCCCACCTTGTCTATCAAAGCCATTTGTAACGTGTAATTGTGTTATACAGATCCCCTCGGAATATCAGAACTGGGAGGCTCGTAACAGGCGTGTGCCAGTCGTATCTATTGCAAGTATCATCAAATAATATCCCTGAGTAGTTAGATATACCCTCTTTCTTTGTCTGGTCTTTTCTCGTATCCTCAAGAGGACAGATGCAGGTAACAGTGAAGGAAGCTAACCCTGCAATATGGCCCCCTGACACCAGTGATTATTGTCAGACCCATGATGGTTCTGTTCAAAGGATATCATTATCGAGTCGGTACGGATGATTCCCGTGGTAGGGGTCAGGTATACCCGGCTGGGCTCTTGGTGGAGCGCGATGTCTTCATGACTAATGTCCACGCTTCTGTCAAGGCTGCCCAAACCGCCGTCATATTCACTTGTGGCTCCACTCCTGCCTATTTCTATATCAAATTTCCGCTTTGTACTCGGATCAGAACCGAAACTCGCGCGACGACGACGCTTTCGCGAGTCGCTAAGAGCTTCGTGGCCGAGAGCTAGTTCGAGAAGTGGTCGAAGGATTGGTAGGCAGCTGGCAATCGTAATGGTGCTGCCTTCGATACTGTAATACTCCAAATTAGCTGATGTCATTTAGCAAATTAGTCTCAATGCCGGCGAGGATATTACCATGTCCATAATATCAAGTCGGATGTATGATCTGTCGAGTCAGCCAGGGTCCGTTTCAATAGGATGGCGTTAAGCATACATAAGAAATCGGGGCTGGCCAACTCGGGCAAACGTGACGTTTTGTAAATAGCTACTATTGTAGCACTGACGGCAGCTTCAGATTAGTGCGGAGCTGAAAGGGAGGAGGATGGCCTACAGCGAGCTAAGGCCGAGGATGATGCTCAAAGCCACCTTCTTCTTGACCTCCATCCGTAGTTTGCAGAGTACTATTGACGGATACACTGCGAGGTATAAATCGACGAACGCCGAGAATGCTAGCCCAGTTAGTCAGTGTCTACAAATGGCAGGTTTAAGAGCCGCATGACTTACAGCCACCAAACATGCAATACCTGACCACAAACCGAGGGTCCAAGAAGGTAATCTCGGGGTTGCGCAGGTCACTCTGGGCGAACACCACTCCAGTGCAGCTAAGAAGAACCAGGAGACAGGTGCCGGTCAAGGTCCAGAGGAAGATTTGATGCGCCCTGCTTGGCAACAGGATCCTCGAGAAGAGCGCCACGACAGCAAGCTTGGAGACCCCAAAGGATAGCACGCCGGGGACGAATCCAATGGTTGTCCACAGGACGGTGGCCGTCACCTGCTCGTGCGTGAGCGTCTGGATGTGTCGACCGTTGCCCGCATGTACAGCGGCGATGGAGAAGGCGACCGTGGCCCAACCGGAAAGCTTATGGCGACTGTTAGCTGGGCCAACTCGCAAATGCGGACCAAACATACCAGGGATATCGTGATGAGGTAGTCGTCGATATGCGTCTTCTTCAATATCCTGGTGGTCACATACAGCCTCGCCGCAACGAAGACGGTGCTCAGAGCGAGCACAGAGCAGATGGCGGCGATGATTCCAGGGCCTCTGTTCTTCGCCGCCACGTCGGGAGGTAGCGTGGTTGATCCGTCCATTCTGGGTCAGTCACGACCTTGGCCATCAACAACGCCAAGGGATAAGAGATTGCCAAGAAAAACGTGATCAAGATCGGATTAAATGTTCTACGCGCACTCGGAGCTTCCGCATCACGAGTCAAGTGAAGCTTTCTACCCCGCCCCGCCATGAACTTTATTCCAGTGGTCTACCTACTCTGTAGCTCTACCTCTGGTGGAGCAGATAACACAGAGTTGATATCATGCGCCTTAGGTACTCTGTACAGGCCGCTCCCGACACTGCCAACTTAGCTCATCGTCATGGCGCAGTGATAATCGAAAAGTTTGAAGTGCCACAGTCAAAAATTCAACTTCTTTAGAAGTGCAATTGCCCCCTAAACGCGAATGATAACGGGATCCTACTTTACGCGACGCGTACTGGCGTCACTCGTGTATGACGGGCCTCATTAGATGGCAAGCTTCATGGCCATAAATTCAACGGCGACTGATACACTGGTGTCGCAGGGTAGGCATGATCTTCGCGGCCTCAGGGAACAACCGCGTTAGTAATCTAGCCGTATGCTTTAAGTAACTCTGCGGGATGGAGTACCCCGCACAAGAGACAACCTCAGACAACAATCAATCAACACACTGCTGCTGCTCATTATCATTTACCTGACCCTTGATCTTTTTAGCACGCTCAGTGCGACACTTTTTCACCTCAGTCTTCCCATCGCCATTGCAAACTTGACTACCGCTCGCACCGCCTCTAGGTTATGTGCCCATTTAGGCCCGTCTAACGCCGACTTTCTACCTAGAAAGAAGGAAAGGTTTCCTAACTTGCTTTATCCCGCTTATCGCATAACTTTACATTCGGTATCCTATCTTAAGCATCAGAAAAGGAAGTACTTTATTATCTCTAGTGCGCGTCCATACTCACACATATCTAACTCTGCGGCTCCTATCTTGCTTAGGTAACTGTTAATCCTTGCCATTCCTGTACGAAGTTATAAGAGCACATTAGCTTCTCATCTTTTTAGGTTATCATAAAGCGCTTTCATATACTTGCCCGGCAGGGCTCGGTCGACTCGCTTAGAGTAGCCGCCCACTCTATCAGGTAGTCTTCGTTACTAATATAGCTACGCTGCTACTAGCCTAGTCTAAGTAAAGCGAGCCTAATATAGCAGCGATTACAGCGTATATTCTACTCTGGTTGCTTTTTGCGCTTATTTCTTTGCCTTGCGGCCAATAGCGAGGTCATTATCCCGGGATAGTATCCATACCATTCTAACCCTATTACTTCCCTTTCCCAGTCGTTTAATATACTCATAGATCTATCAGATAGTAATCTAATCGGATTACTGCCGTGGTCATGCGATCGCTTTTAGTGACGACTAGCTACTTAACAGCACCGTGAGTTCTTAATATAGCAGCCCATCAGGCATATAACACAATGCTATCGCTATTACCTCTAGCTTGGCCGTGTATGGGTTCTAGTCGTCTCGCGACCTAAGGGTGACTAAGTATCTAGCTACTATCTTAACTATCCGGTCCGGCGATCTATATGCTACGATGCTACCTATACCTACGAGCCCTTCTCTATCAGAAGCACTAATCACAATAACGATATCATTAGCGCTTTTGGCTGCTGTTATCGCCGCGTCACGATCGGCCTCGCATACTATCGGCACACGGCTATGCCACGGTGGTACCATATAAGCCTAGATCGTTTCTATCCGCTTAATATCACTCCCTTCATGCGTAAGCGCCAGTCGCTTTAACGGTGATATATATCTTCGACTCACTAATGCCCAGAGTATTACAAGTAGATACGTCTTTAGTAAGGTCTAGATATTAATATATGATCTCGAACTAGCCTGGGCATATCACTCGCCTACCGTCTAAATACTAGCTTCCGCTTCCGCCACTACTATCGCGACCATTTGAAAGGCGCCTATAATAGCTCGTGCCCCTATCTTCTAAGCCCTATTGAGCCAGGTCAGCTCTCTTTTACCTCATGCATACAACTAGATAATAGAGGCATAGTCCATAGTCGGCGCAACGGTCGCCACGAAGAGCTATCTAGCCATACGCGGGGATAACATCTTTAGCCTCCTCAGGCATACAGCCGCTAAGAGACCCTTAGTGGCGGCCTCGGCCATATGCTTCTTAAACCTAAGCTTCATATCTATGACCACTCCCAAGATCTTGGCCTTCTACTTCGGTTTAACTTCTTCCCCTTTGATCGTAAATAGTATATGGCTAGTGCGCTCGGCGACATATGTGAAGTACACGATAGTTATCTTATCGCACTTAAACATCGCTCCGCTACGTGTTACGACCCAACAGGCCTCACATCACGTGGGAACAGAAGCCCCATAGTTCTCTTTCCGGTCTAACCTATCATAACATTACTTACTATTCTAAACGTAAGCCTTACTCTTTAGATTATAAGCCTTATAATCTAGAATATAAGCCACTTAAACTATATAAGTATATAAAATATATTTATTATACTCTCTTATGAAGTAGTTACCTTAGCTATTAATATAACTTAGTTATACTTAATACCTTTAAGTATATTACTAGATATAACTTATACTACGCTTAAGATAATACGCTTAATCCTTTGCTAATATAAACCTAGCATGACCGGTTTATCTCTTAGGAATATATATAATTATTATATATTAATAGCTCTTATTTAATAAATTACTTGTATTACCTTAAATAATATTAAACGTAATAGCTACTTAGGTAACTCCCGCTAATAACTACTAATAGGTTTTACCTACTAATTACCTACTTATTATACTAGCCTAGGCTACCTTAATTAATAAAGATATAAAAGATAATAATAATAATAAAAAAAATATTAAATAACTCTATGTATAAATTATTACTATAAGCATTAAAATAGATATTATATATAAACTTATTAAAAGGATAGGTGAGACTTAGCGTGCTTAAAATATAGCCTACCTAGATAATATCTAGAATATTAGTAATATAATAGCTATTACTATAAATAAAAGGGATATAAGAGAAATCCTAAAGCTAAACCCCCTAGAACCCTTTAATAAAACCGCTTATAAGCTACTTATATTCCTTACTTAGCTAAGGGCATTTATAATATATTACCCAACGTAATTTACCTTATTAGCTAATAAGGTTTAATACGCCATAAAAAGACTTAAGAACTACGCCGCCGCATAGTTTAAACCTATTATAAGGGAATACCTTATAGCCCCCGCTAGCTAATACTCGCCTTATACCTACTACCTCTACTTAGACTATAAAGCCTTTAAGGCGGTACTCTAATAAGCCTTTAGAACTATTAATAAAAAGGCATAAGCTAAAAAAGAAATTAAGGCGCTCTAATAAGCCTAATCTACCTCGGAGTATAAGATGAAGTACCTCTAACTCGCCTTAAAACTTAACTAAAATTAGGAACCTTTAATATCTTTATTTTTTAATAGAATTAAGAAAGAAATATAAGCAAAGCTCTATAAAGAAAAGTAACTTAATAACCTTATTAAATATATTAGCAAGGCAATTAAGATTAATAATTAATAATTCTTATAGAAAAAACTATAAAACCCTAAGTTTAATAGTAATAAGGCTAATAACCTATGATTTAATACTAACTAAAGTAAGAAAAAAAATAATAATACCTCTTATAGCACTAAAGCTAGCCCTATAGTACTTAGAGCTATATAGAAGGGTAAGTAAGACTATTATAGCCTTAAATGCTATTACTATTATAAAATAAATCATATTAAGAAGGTTTATTATAAGAAATAGCGAGATATTAAGGAAAGATACTATTAACCTAATTAATAATAAGCCCTCCTAGAAGGTAAGAAATATACTAATACGGCCTAATAAGCCTAATAAGAAGATAAGGGACCCTAGACCGCGACTTAATTAATTAAGCTTATTATAATATTATAAAATAGATATAATATACCTAGAAGAAGTTAAAATAAATATAAATAAGAACTAGATAAAGGAGTAGCCTATAGCTAAGTAAGACGCACTAAGAAGTAACTAAAAGAAACTTAGAATATATAGTAATAACTACTCCTAGAACTAATAAAGCAAGGAAACCCTATGCTAGATATAATTAATAATAGGAGGGTTACTATTATAATTACTAAGAAACTTAAATAAAAAGAAGAAATAATTCTAGTAGGATAGGGATAATAAATACCCCTAATACTAGCCGAATAAATAGACTATAAGGAAGCTGCTATAGAAGGCTTTAACTATAAGAAATAAGTTATAAGATATAATAAATAGTCCTTACTACTATTTATTGTATACCGAAGGGATTACTAATAAGATAACCCTACGCAATATAACCATAATCTATGCCTATAATATTAACTTAAAGCGTTATAAGAATATAATAAAACCTATAAATAATAGGAATAAGCATATAATAATAAAAGACCCTAACGGATAGATTAGCTCACTAAAGTAAATAGCGCTAATATTAATTAAACTAAGTTTAAATATAAGATAAAGAAACTATAAGGGGAACTACATGAAGTATATACTTAATAATAGAAAATAAGGAAAAATAATAAAAAACTATAAAAAAAAGAAAACTACCCCTAGCTATATAATAAGAATAATAATAAATACTAGAATAACCTATGAGAAAGGTATATCTAGACCGCGCGAGTGTGAACGGCCTCTAGTAACTGTATTCCAGCTATCTAGTCCAGGATGCTATTTACATCAAAGATGAAGAAGAAAGAAAGAAGTTCTCGAGTGCCCCTGAGCTGTGGGATAATTTCCCATCCCTGGCGCGCACGAGCTCAGTACGTCTTGCGGCACAGCCGCAAGGATATGGGCCCTGGCCCGTGACAGCGAGAATATATAAATATAGTATATATATAAGAAATTTATATCTAAGCTTATTATAAAGAATTAGCTAAAAACCTATGATATTAGAAAGTATTATTTAACCTATAAGATAATATATAGATATACCTAATATATAAGGAATACCTTAGTATCTCTTAGATATCTTATTAATATTATTAGTATAAAAAATATAAGGAAGAGAAATAAGAGTAAGATTACTTTCTTATTGCCTTATTAACTTAATTAAATAATAAACCCTATATATAATATAAAATAAAAAGCTATTAGATATTCTATTAATATAATGCTATTAGCGTTATATATATATAATACTATAAAGACCTATACTAAGCTATCTAGAAATATAAATAAACTATTTATAAAGTAAAAGATTAATAAAAGTAGGTTAATTAAAAAGAAGCACTAAAAGAATAAAAATTAATAGCCTAATTAAAAGATAAAAAAGACCTAAAATAAAAATAAAAATAATAATACTAAGATTAGCTATATAGCTAAGACGATATATATAACTACAAAGTATATAATAATAGCAAATATAAGCATAACTATATTAGCTACGCATTATTAAAAAACTAAGAAACCTACCTATAAAAGGGCTATAGGCAGAAAAACGGGCCATAATGCCATAAAGGGCCCTATATACTACTAAAAAAGGATTAATATAAAGATATTTTAAAATACTAGTATAAGTTAAGGGAGAATAGCTATGCGCTTTAGTAGATAGTAGAGCTAAGTAGAATCTATTTAACCCGAGGATAGCAAATAAGCTCGAGCTATTATAGAGGTATAAGGTAAAACCCTATATAATAATTAACCTTAAAGGGAAGTAATTTAACTATAATAATAGAGTTATTAATAGCGAGATTAATTACTTTAAGGTTTTTATTAAAAGAAAAAACTAAGGAATCTTATTTAATATTATACTTATAGAAGGCTATAACCTAGTACTTAGGTACCTATAGTTATGCTAATTTAACTTATATTTTAACTAGAGGATTAGCTAAGTGCTCTCTTTTAGTAATAAGGCACTCTCTATAATAAATAACGACTTAGAAAACGATATAAGATCTTAAACTTTTATTAAAGACACTAAAGAAGTTAGGTAAAGGCAAATATAAGATACCTCTTTACCTAAAGGAATATAATATAAATACTATAATAAATAAAAATAATAAAATTAGTAAATAATTATATATATTATATAATAATTCTAGTAACTAGAAAAAGACCTTAAGTAAATTAAGAGAATACTAGAAGAAAAATAACTTAAGAATATATTATTAAAGTATTATATCTATAAGAAACTCTTTATAGAAGAACTTAAAATAAGTCTATTATTATATATATACTATAATTTAGAAATTAAATTTATTAATAAGAAATAACCTAGCTTTAATAAACTCTATCTACTTAACGCGGTA